>JANHJO010008435.1:12494-28614 GCA_032468235.1 Pseudoxyrhopus heterurus | reverse complement strand
TTGTTAGATAGGGCCCAGTGTTCAAGTCTGTCAAGGTCCATCTGGATCTTGAGCCTATCTTCTCTATTCCAGCCAGCTTAGTATCATCTCCAAATTTGGTAAGTTCCCCTTCTGTTTACTCATCTAAGTCGTTAATGAAGATATGGAAGAGTCCTGGGCCTAAGATGGAACCTTTGGCACCCCACGGCTTCCTCCAGGTGGACTTAGACCCATTAAGGACTACTCGTTGAGTACGGTTTGTCAGCCAGCTGCGAATCCATCTGGTGGTGATACTGTCTATTTCACATTTTTCTAGCTTACCAAGTACGTAGGTTGTGGTCTACTTTGTCGAATGCCTTGCTGAAGTCTAAATATACTACTGTATGTCCACAGCATTTTGCTGTTTTTCTAATTTAGTCACTATGTTGAAGAATGACATAAGATTGGTTTGCAATGATCTGTTTTTAACAAACTTGTGCTGGCTACTACCGGTAGTTATAACTTTATTTCTAGATGTTCACAGATCTGTTTGCTGATTATCTTTTCCAGTATCTTCCCAGGTATTGATGCATTACATCCCAGGATAGTGAAGAAAGTAGCAGAGATGGTTGCATAGTCACTCTCCCTGATCCCAAGAAGGACTCCTAAAGGTTTGGTGAGGCCCCAGAAGACTGGAGGAGAACAAATGCCGCCGTCCCCATGTTCAAAAGGGCGAGGAATAGAACGCATCATTGTCTACTTGACATCTGTACCGAGCGAGGTCCTGCCACTGATCATCAAGAAGTGTGGTTGTCAGCAAAGGCGGTTCCATGTTTTCAGATGTGGGGATGTGTAGGTTAAAACAACTCAGGCCTGGCTGGCCTTTTCTCCTCTAAAAGAGTTACTAAATCAGTAGACAGCCCTGGGGTGTGTCTGCTGTCAACAGAGAAATTCCCCTCGAGATGGAAGACTGTCTGCTGAGTTCTGGCTATCCCAAGTCTGAAAGGAAGGGTTAGAGAAATTGGGCTGAGTTCGGAAGGAGAAACTAGCCAAATGAGGAACAATTCAAGGACCTGCCTGCAGATGAGATGATTCCCTCTTGGCACAGAGAGCAGGACCAGGCCCATCAAGGACAAACCTCCGGAAGGAGGTTCAGGCTAGATACCAAGAGGAACTCATTTATTTATTAACATTTATGAAAGATGTTTATGAGGGTACCTGACTCCAGATGACCCTGAGTAACAGTAGAAATAAACACAAGGAAAACCAGTCACTCAGCAAAGACGGTGCTTAATTCAGAAGGAAATTGCACATTCTCTACAACCACTATCTATACCCTGCCACAGCTGCCCCCCCCCCCCGGCATCCTAGCCCAAAGCTTGGGGAGAAAAACAGAACTCAAGGGCTTGTCTAGAGAAGAGGGGGGTGGAAACCATTTGGCCCCTCGAGGGCAGGAGAGTGGCAGAAAAGGGCCCTGGATCCCAGCAATGGCCGTTTTATGGATGGTACCGGGAGCGCCCCAGTCCCACCTAACGACCCAGGCAGGCAGAAACCATGGGAGATGGGCAGTCCCTTCTGCAGGAGCCAGGGCCTGTGCCAGGGCTCTAGATACGGCAATCAGCGCCTGAAACGTCCCGACTGTATCGGAAGACAGTGGCACAGGCTGCCACCCGAGGAAGGGCATCCTGCTCGATTAGAGATCTTCCAAGAGAGGCCGGATTGAACTAGATGACCTCTTAAGGTCCATTCTAACTCTACGATTCACACTTCTTCTCTATCCAAACTACTCTGGGCACCATTTGCATTTTAGGAAGAACGCTGGCAAGGTGGGGCCGGAAGGAGGACTATTTCTCAAGAGAAAGTTGTGGAAGAGACTGCCCAGGAGCCAAAAGATGCCCCGTCCCTGGAGATGTTGCAAAAGCAGACTCCTGCACTGGGCAGCTGGTTGGACTAGATGGTCTCCAAGGCCGCCTTTGTCATACCCAGAGGACATGGGAAAGGCTACTTTGTTCAGATGGAGCTGTCTGAACCCAACTCCTGCAGAGCAGGACCAGAAGAGGCCGGGTCCAGGGCTGGGAGACGCCAAGTCCTGCTTGGGGCTGGGCATCTGATGGCTGCCAGCTGATTGGTTCCACAACCATCCTTTGCCTTATTCTGAAGAAGCCAGCTTCCTTCAAGACCTGCAGAGCAGTGGCAGACCCGCCCCGTCTCTAATTGATGGGGGGGGGGCTCAGGAGTGCAGAATGCCCCCACTTCTTTCCCTGGTCCTGTGAGCTGGGGCTGTTGCCGTTCTGGGTCTGAGGGAGCTTTCCACAGAGGGCTTGCATTCCAACAAGAGACCGGCTGGGGGGTGTCCACATTCTGGGACTGCCCTGGGCAGCCTGACTGTCCCACGTCTGCTGTGTCTCCAGCTGCCCGGAGCTGCCCATTTGGCCGCCTTGGGTGGCCGGCTGGGGAAGATCCGGCTGCCGACAGGCAAGAGCCTCCAGCCAGGTCCAGCCAACTCCGAGGTGAGCCCCGCCTTTAGTTTGGGGGAGTTTGGAAGGCTAATCTTATATGAAGCTGTTTCAGAGGCTTTGGGCTGTGTGTGCATCGCTATGTGTTGCGTGTCTCTTCTCTCGTGGAAACCCCACCTAGCTGCAGAAAATTTCCGCCAGGGTCCTTTAGGTAAACTCTCCTCCATTGGAGCTATCCGGGGCTTCGCACCCAACATTCCCACTTGGCACGGCTGGAGCCGGCTGGGAGTAGGACAGGCGCCTGGCAGGAGCTGCCCAGCTCCAGATGGCACGCAGCCTCCGGACTCTGGCGGGGAGCCCTCCCCCTGGAAGGGGGGGCGAGAGGCACCATTTCCCCCCACGGCCCCTCTTGGCACTTTCCGGGAGAACCCGCCTTCCTCCCTCGCGGGCCGGGAGCTGCTTGCACGCTTTCCTCCTTGAGCGGCCGGCCTCTGATCCCGCTCGGACGCTGCGGTGGCGCTCGCTGCCCTCCTTCTCCGGGCGGCGGGGGCGGCGATCGCCCTGCAGTGGGGCCGAATCTGTCCAGGGGAGCCTCTCTCTGCGGCCAAGGGCGGTGGCGAAAGGATCCGGCGGCGGCCAGGCAGCTCGCTCGCTGCCGGCCCCGCCGCGACCCTGTCTGGATCCCCAGGGCCTTTCCTGAAGCGCGGCGGCCCAGTCCGGCTCTGCTCTGCGGCACCAAGGGCGGTCGGGGCGGTCGGACAAAAGCAACGGCGCCGCGGACGGCTCGGCTCGCTCGGGCTGCCCGCGGAAGCCGAGGGAGGCGCCAGGGGGCGCTGCCCGCCCACCTCTCCTCCTGGCGCGGGCAACGCATCCGGAGGGAGGGGAGGGTGGGCGGCTGGGGCGGCCTCTCCGGGGGGAGCGCGGGACGTCCCGCCCCGCAGAGGGATCCGCCGGCGGCGGTCGCGGAGGAGCCGAGCCCAGCAGGCGAGCGAGCGAGCGAGCGCATTCCTTCAGCCGCCCCCGGCTACCCCCATGGCCTCCCCGCCCCCGATGCTGCCGCTGCCGCTGCTGCTGCTGCTGGCCGCCTCGGCGACGCGCGCGGCCGGCGCCAACCCGCCTCCCGGCGCCAACGGCAGCGCGCCGGCCCCGACCGTCCTGACGGTGGCCATGGTGCTGCCCAAGGACAACCCCCACTACCCGTGGGCGCTGCCGCGCGTGGGCCCCGCTGTGGACCTGGCCCTGGAAGCGCTGGAGCCGGCGCTGCGGGCCGCCGGGCTGGCGGTGCAGAAAGTGATCGCCACGTCCGAGCTGAACGGCGCCTGCTCCGAGTCGGTGGCGCCGCTCAAGGCCGTGGACCTGAAGCTTTACCACAACCCGGACGTGCTGCTGGGGCCGGGCTGCGTGTACCCGGCGGCCGCCGTGGCCCGCTTCGCCTCGCACTGGAGCCTGCCGCTGCTCACCGCGGGCGCCGTGGCCGCCGACTTCAGCCGCAAGCAGGAGCACTACAGCACCATGGTGCGCGTCGGCCCGTCCGCCCCCAAGCTGGGCGCCTTCGTGGCCCACCTGCACGGGCACTTCAACTGGAGCTCGCGCGCCGCCCTGCTCTACGTGGACCGCAAGACCGACGACCGGCCCTTCTACTTCACCATCGAGGGCGTCTACGAGGCGCTGCGCAGCGCCAGCCTGGCCGTCGAGTACCACATCTACGCGCCCCGCGACAACGGCAGCGCCGCCGGCGACGAAGCGGGGGGCCCGGACGCGGCCGTCCAGTTCATCCGGGCTAACGGGCGAGGTGAGAGCCGGGACGGAAGGGGGCGGGGAGGCGGCACCGGCGGCGCGGCGGCGATGACTTTCCCGGAACGCAGAGCGGTCGGGGGCGGGGCTCGCCGGTTCTCCTCCCGCGGAGAGCCTGACCTCCGTGCCAGCCGCAGGGCCGGCTGGGGCGGGCGCGAGCGAGTCCTCCTGCCGAAGGCCCGGACCTTCCTTCGACGGGGCTCGGGAGGCGGGCGGAGGGGGCTCGGGCGAGGCTGGGGCTTGGCCGGGCGCGGGGTGGGGCCGGGCAGCCAACAGCCGGACGGCGCCAGCTCCCGGCCCCGGAGGCACCTATCGATCCGTCGGCCTGCTGCAGCTGCGCCCCTCCATCTTGGCGGCTGCCGCTGGAGCTGCTTTGTCATTGGGGCGGGCAGGAAGCCGCCGGGGACGGCCCGATGGAAAACCTGGCAGCCGCCACCGCTTGCCTGCCTGCTCGACCGCCCCCATCTTTCCGGGAGGAGGCCCGGAGGGGCTCGCCCGCCGGCCGATCTCGAGGCCAGCTCGGCTGGCCAGCTGGACGTCCCAGAGGCAGCAGAGGCTCCGGGCCGGGTGGCCGTCGGGTCCGTAGACGCTGCAGATTGGCGAGGCCCCCAGCGGACGTTGGAGTTATAATGCCCCCGAAAGGCTGGGGAGGGAGAGCAGGGACGCGCGGTTGGTGGGCCCTGCGGATCCAGATGGCTGGGGGGGGGTGCTTTCAGGCTGCCCCATAGGCGCCGTCTTCCATCAGAAATAGGAATCTTCCACGAGGTGGATCTGCGGACAAGGGACCAGCAGAGTCCGGAGCCCCCGGGAGGTTGCCCAGCCGAGAAATGCCGGCAGCCGAAGCCATTTGCAGGAAGGACCAGGGAACTGTTGGTTTTAATCCCGGCTTCATTATTTTTACAAATAACTCATAGTGGTGAACATATCGAACACACCTTCCTCTTCCCATTTTTCCACACAACCACCCCGTGGTGTGGGTTGTCTAGAAAGAAAAGCGGGGTTTAGTGGAAGATGGGAAGAAGGAGCCTAGATTGCAATGCTACAATTAGGGATCGTCTTATAGAAAACCCACAACTTGAACTTAGCCACCTAACCTCCTCCTTCCCGTTTCCCACTACCATCTCACACCTCGGCTACCCTGCACCAGGGGCTTTTCCACTCTAGCCCAGCAACTCCCACCTCCGGCGCCCGTTTCCCCTCATCCTGTTGGGAGGGTCCGTCCAGCAATAGCTGCTTTCCTTCTGGCAGCTGTTCCAGCATTTCTGCTGCCTTCCCAAGATCCCACATTCGGAACCTCTGGCTGCCCTTCAGAGCCCCACTAATCGCTCCTCAGCCTTTGGTCACAAACTGCTGGATCTGTTGGGCCTCCAGAGACCCCTTCGCTTGGCAGCTGCGCTTTCCTACCTGAAACCAGGAGGCTTCTTCCCCCAAGCAGAAGTGCACCCTCCTCTCGCCAGCTCTCGTATCTTGGCCTTGTCTCCCCCCTCCCCAATCCAGTCCTCTAGGAGAAAATTCTTTCAGATTAATTCAGGATGTTAACTCAATTTTCCCCAAAATTAATTTGGGTGATCAGCATTCACTGAAGCATAACTAACCAACTCAAGGACATTATGTGTGTTGTGGGTGAGTATGAAAATAGACGGATACACACCTGCAACATACATAACCTCACTTCCTCCTTTCCGACATATTTAGCCCTTCTGGTCTAAATTCCCTGCATCTATTCATTGCTTCGTAAGGTCGAATCGTGTCCTTTAGCTGTGTTGCACTTTTCCTCACCGCTTCCCAGACCCACATAATTCCTCCCTTTTCCTTCGCCATTCACCCCCCTTACATCCTGAGTCCTCCGAGGGCTTCTTCCGATGGGCCCATCAGTGTTGGCTTCCGTTGCCCATTGTGCCTTTGGTCGACCCTGGTTAGTAACATACAGGAAGCGTAGACTAGGTGACCAGCCTTCGTGGCATCCAGGCCACGGGCCCAACATGATCAATGGTTGCATTGCACCCGAGCCACTTTTACCCCAAACATGCTTATGTTATCCTAGGCAACCCAAGATCTGTAACAAGCCAAGATACGTTACCTACATCTTAGCAGTTTGGGGGAAAGTGCTCTTGCCAACAGTGCTGTACCTGAAGTGAGCTGATATGAATTTCTTCGCACATTTAAAGGGTCGCATCATGGGTCATCGGTATTTGCAGAACATACTGACCCTGCGGACTGAACTATTCCAGACTGAAGTGACCAGTAGAAAATGTACAAATTAAGGAGATCCAGGAAACGGCAGCTGAGCTTAACGAGTCAATTAGCCCCAGGATCCTGCGTGCAGAAAGGCAGGTGCCAGGAAGCATCCAGGGCGGAACAAAGAAGCCGTGTGGCAGAAGGCTTTCCACAGGAGGCCTTTGCCTGCTTTCTGGATTGCCCCATCCTCCTCTGGGTCGGCACAAGACTTGGGGCCACAAACCCCTGAGGCTGGGCCTCGGAGTCATCCAGGACTCAAAAGCAGAGAAGGCCACCAGCTGAGCGCAGCACACAAAGGCCGCTCCTCAGAGGTTCCCTGGCTGGATGAAGGGGAAAGCAGGCTGGGGCTTTCTGCCTGTGGCTTCAGGCTTCCCTTGGCTCGGTTGGACGCGGGGGGAGGGGGGCTCCCCTCACCAGGCCCCCTTATGTCAACCGCTGGGCCTCCCAGGCGCGGCATGAATCCTCCGGAGCTGCGACAGCAAGCAGGGAACTGAACTGATTGGCAGCCCCAAATCACTTAGGGAGGAGCGGGCCCCGACTGGCCAGGAGAGACCTTTTGGAATCGGAGCTTAGTGGAAACAGTGACCTAGTGTGTGGCTGTGGCAGAGAGACAACACTGCCAACATCACACTGTGCTTCTATACAGCGCGTGGGGTGTGGGGCGCCCTTAGAAGGTTGTGTACAGTTCTACTCCAGACAGCTGGAGAAATGAAGGCAGGCAAGCCAGGAGGATCTTAAGGCCCGGGATGCACTCGGGGCTTAGGCAGAGGCCAGCATTCTGCCAACTTCTAGACAAGGGGAATGTTACAATTGTGTGTGTGTGTGTGTGAGAGAGAGAGACTGATCTGTGGAAGATTGTACTCTACCAGACTCCGTTGTCTCAGCTTCAAATCCTCACAACTTCAACCTCATGCAGTCCACTGTGGATCTCTCACCATACTTAAAGAATCCCTAAAGGGTGTGTGCATAAGGGCACCAACGTGCCTACCGTCCCTGTCCTATTGTTCCCTTTAATTAATTATATACAATTCTTTCTTCATATTTTATGTTTTACACTTTATTTATCTATATATGTTTTTGACAAAATAAATAAAATAAAATAAGATGCCTTTGAAATGGCTTTCCAGTGGGGTTGGGTGACATCATGGCCCTCCAGGCTTCCTGGTAGCAGCTGCTGGCTGCTCGGCAGATCCCCTTCCCCTCTGCTGATCCCGGGAGCCTGACCCAGCCCCTCCCTGCCCATTTGAGCAAGGGAACTGGGAATTTCTGGGATGTCTTCTTGAAGCCTTTGAGGTCCCCTGCCTGGGAGCTGCCAAGGCGATGGCAAGAGCCACCACTCTCTCTGCCTGTCCCTGCCTCACCAATGGAGCCGGGGAGGAAGAGAAGACCCCCTGGCACCACCTCAAGCCCCTTCAGAATCCGGGCTGAGGGCTGCAGGCTACAAGTGGGGACAGGAGCAAGCGTGGACCTGACTCCCCCTTCCCAGCCCCTGCGGTGAGGAAGGAGGGCAGAGCCTTGTCTTTCAGCTCCAGGGGTTGCCCTTTCCTGCCTTGACCAAAGCATGGCTGGGCAGAAGGGAGCGGCCAACGGGAGCAAATGCAGAGAGGACTTCCAAAATAGGCCAGCAACCAAGCCCAACGATTTAGCCTGCAGAAGAAAGGGCTGCCCTGGCGGCATCTGACGTTCTTCTCACAAAGAAGAGGGATAACGTCTCTGTTGTCCAGAGGCCGGAAGCCCCATATGGGTCAGTACTGCAAGGAAGAAAGTGGAAGCTAAACATCGGGAGGAACGTACGAAGGGTTAGTAGCCAGAGGAACAGACTGCCACAGACTGAGTGGTGACTTCTTCATTAGAGATCTTCCAACGGATGCCGTGTGGCCGTCAGTCAGACCTCCCGATCTGAGCAAAGGTTGGATTCTATGACTGTGGCCACAGGATGGCTCCATAACCCCCGAGGTCTTTCAAGGAGCTGAGCTTGGCCCTCCAGGAGCCCATCCGTGTCCTGGATCTGGATCTTGGACCTGAGAAGCCATTAACAGGACAGTGGCTGAGCTTCCTTCAGGCCCCCTTGGCATAGGAGGCAGAGCAGGAAACGGAGCGGCAGAGCGCAGGAAAAGAACGGGAGCCCACTCCCCGGCCCTAGGAAAGAGCCCCTGGACCTAGCAGAAGAGGGCCTTTCTGTGGGAAAGACTGGCCTTGCGGGACCCAGGCAGGGAGCAGCAGCAGGAACCCTTGATCCCACGTTAGGGCAAATAACCAATGACCGTAGGGAGCTTTGAAGCTGTTCATTGATCTGTATGCACGCCATGTGCTCTTAAAGGAGAAGACAAATGTTTACAGCTGAGGGAGCAATTTATGAAGTTGGCTTCCACGCATTACATCACCTTTTCCTGCATTCCTTAGTAGGAGCAGACAATAGTCTCTTTGGGAGAAGAGCCCCGTCCTACCTCGAACACACATCCTCGCTTCTTTCTCTGGGAGTTTGCACACTTGTGCTGTCTCTGCTCTTGTGAAGCGTCCAGATGATTCTGCCGGTTCGGGGGAGGGGGCTTCACGGAGGCCAGCCTGATTAGCCCGGCCCAGAGATGCACCCAGGGGAGCTCGCCCCCATCACGAGCTTTTCCTGAGTACGTGATCTGCCCGAGGGAACAAAGAAGGCATAGCGAAAATGGAGGGCCCAGCTCCCTTGCCGACTGAAGCCGGCTCGCCTCGTGCACTTAGGATGTTGGCGTAGAGATCCGAGATGGCTCCCCCTGGAACAGCCGGTCAGAAGTCCCTGGCCTGAGTCCAGATCCCCCGTGGCTCAATGGCTCAGGCTTGACCTCTCGCTCTTCCTCCTGACGGCCGCTTGACTCTTTGGCCGCTGCTCTGGCAGGCGCTTGGGCTTCCTTTTCTGAAATCCCTCTGGTTGTGAGGGAGGCCTGCTGGGCTCGTTGCTCCGGGGAGGCTGCGCCCACCTGGCTCCAAGGAAGTCCAGAGCGAGGCTGGATTCAGCCAGAGGCCCTTCCCTCACCCTCACCCATTGCGTGAAATCACAAGGCAGCGGCTTGCCTTCCTTGATTGCGAGAATGCAGTCGTGCTTTGCAAGCTGAGGTTTTGAAGGATAAACTAGAAAATCAGGCTGTTCAGATAACCATGTTTAAGCAAAACTGGCGTTGAGGGCATGCCAAGTGGTTGCTGTCTCTCTCCTTATTTCAGCCACAACTGACCAGGCGGCTGTTGGATGCACACTACTTCGGCACATTCAGGTCTACTAAAGCGGGGGGTAAATTTGCCCGCACATCCTGGGGTGCCCATTTCCTGGCAGGACGTTTTCCATTTCTTCAGATGCAACTCAAGAGCTGGCATTTCTCTTCCCCCACTTCCGGAAACGGTGCCTCCAGTGCAGAGGACTTAGTCCCAGGTTCAGCTCCGCTTCTCTCCTAATACCTCCTGCCCTGGCCCAGAGCCAGGCCCACCTCTGCCCTCCATGGAGAAGGGCAGGCCACGTTGCGAGTGACCTTGGGGGCAGGGCATCTTGCAAGGAGGAAAGGAGGCTGAAAACAGCCCCACTTGGTTGGAATCCCCCCCCCACAGGTGGGGTTTGTGCTACCAGCCGGAGAGAACCTCTGCAGCTGAGGGTTGAGCTATGTGAGCTGCTTTCCTTAGACACGCTGACCGGGCGTTCTTAGAAAAGCAGAGACCCAGGCCCACCCCCACGGCCTCCTGAGATGCTGCTGGGATCCCCAGCTCTGGGCCTGGAGGGGAAGCAGCGGGGGAGGCTCCCGCAAGGCCTTCCTTCCCAGGGAGAAGGGCTGCCGGGCATTGACCCTCCGTGCCTTCCCTCCGGGAGAGCAAATGTCTGCCTCAGGGTGCCCGGAATGCCAATCCTGGGTTGGCAAAAACTGCTCAGCCATCCATATGCCCCTGCTTGTGGGCAATATTTGTTTATTTCACTGTCCAAACAGCACTTGCAGAAGAGACTTAAAAGCTCACTACTGAATAACGTAGTAGCTAACCAAGGATAAAACTAACCAAGTTTAACATGTCTTTTGGCCTTTCCTGGTCTGGTTGAGCATATTGTGTGAACGTGGCCCATGTGGCTGGGTTATTTGAGGGAGCATTTCTCCCCAGTTAATCTGCTGGTCTTCTCTGCCGTGTGCCCACCTTATGGGGCATCCCCCCCCACAAGTGAGGTCAGCTCCATCCCTTATTTCCCAGAGATTCCTCAAGACCTGGCTTTGTCATCCAGTCTGAGGCCTTGGGGGACTGGCCAGATTTTGGGGTGCCCCTCGTGTTTTTTTCTTTTAAAGAAACATTTTAATGTAACTATGTTAGATGTGTTTACGTAGTTTTCCTGTATGCTGCCCAGGGACGCTTCTTGCGAGATGGGCAGCCATATAAATTGATAAATAAATAAAGGCATACAGAGTCTGCAAGAAGCGGCGGCTGCACATGTCCCTGGAGATCACTATCCTCTTTCACTGAGGATTGTCTTTGTATTCATGACTCCATTAGGCCATGTTATGTATTCCCTGCAATTTCATTTTTATTCTGGAAATCACATTTGCCCTCCTCAAAAGCCAGCTTTTGCTGCTTGGACTCTGCAGAGCAGAATTATGCCAGGTTTCCCTTTCACACCCAGTGCAAAAGACGAGTCTTCACAAGGGTTTCAGGTGTGCAACCTGGCAGAAGAGGTCTCCAGAGCCCAGGGGCCCAAAACGGCCCAGCCAGGAGCAGGGAACAGGCAGGGGAGCCTTCTAACTGCAATGGGTGGGAGGATGCAGGGCCCCAGCCCAGCCTGGGCTGGTCAAATGGGGCCTTTATTGCAACAGAGGGCAGGACAAGAAGCAATGGGGGGAAGCTGCTTAAAGAGAGCTCCAGCTTACAAATCAGGAGAAATTTGCGGACAGTGAACTCCACCAGAGTTGTGCATGCTCCATTCCTGGAGGTTTTCAAAAATAGACTGGACAACCCTTTAACCGGGATTGTATATAAGGCCTCCTGCCTTGAACAGAGATTGGACTAGAAGACCTCCAAGATCCCTTCCAGCCCAAGGGTTCTATTTTCTTTTTCTTTTAAATAAATTTTTTATTTTATTTTGCAAACAATACATTTTTCTATAAACTGTGTGTCGTTTGGGTACAGATATTTTGTGCAATAATAATTGACATTAAAATCAGCTTTCATTACATTAGCATTAATTCTCTGCTTCTAATTTATTGTTAATATACATAATATTTCCAATTGTTCTAACAATTCTTAACTTATTAAACTCTATTAACAAATTTTCTATCTTTCACTAATCATCTTTTATTTCTGATTCTCATATCTCTTCTCTAACCAACTGTAAAATGATTACTATGTCTTGTAATATTCCATTTGTTCTTTCTCCTTTATAGCCAGCGTTAATCTACTCATTTCCGCACATTCTAATATTTTCATAATCACACACTCTTCAGTAGGCATCTCTTCACTTTTCCAATTTTGTGCAAACACAATTCTAGCTACGGTTAATACATGAATAATTAAATATACATTTTTTTTACTATATTTTTCAGGTAAGATCCCCAACAAAAATATTTCAGGTTTTAAATCAATGTGTTGTTGTATCATTTTTTCCAACCATGTGTGTATTTTTGTCCAATATCTTTTAGCTTCTACACATGTCCACCACATATGATAATATGATCCAGGTATCTGGTGGCACTTCCAGCACTTAGCTGATTTGTCTTTAAACATCCTTCCCAAACTTGCCGGTGCTAAGTGCCATCTATAGAACATTTTATACAAGTTTTCTTTATATTCTGTTGACATTGTTAGTTTGTAATTCCTATCCCACAGTTTCTGCCATTTATCCAGTTCTATTGCATAGCCAAAATTCTTTGCCCATACTCTCATTGTCTTCTTCACCTGTTCCTCTTCCGATTTAATACCCAGTAAATAGCTATACAGTTTCTTTATCAATCTTCTTTATCATCTGTTCCTGTTAGGATCTTATCCAATTCTGTCAGTTCATTATAAAAAAAACCATACAATTTAGCATCTTTCTCATATCTCGACTATATTTGCAATTGTGCATACCAGACCAAGTCAGTCCCTTGGTCCATCAGTTCTTGTTTGGTTTTGAGCTCACCCTTTTCATTCAAAATATCTTTATATCTAACAGCATTTCCCATATTCATAACTTTTGGATGAATAAGAGCTTCCATTGTCAAAAGCCAGACTGGTATCTTCAAGTGATACTGTTCTCTAACTTTCTCCCACACTAACAATAAAGCATTCCTTATATGGTGTCTTTGAAAATAACCATGTATTTTACTTTTCCCATACCATAAGAAGGCGTGCCAACCCATGACCTTCTAGCGTCAATAACCTTATATCCCTTCATTCAATACATTCTTTCATCCATGTTAGCACCGCCGCCTGGTAGTATAATTCCCAGTTGGGTAGTCCAAAGCTGCATCCTGTAACATTTTTAAATTAATTCTTGCTTTTTTCCCTTGCCAAATATATTTTAATATTATTTTATTAAGGTCCTCAAAGAATTCTTTTCTCCAACTTTATCAGAATTGTTTGAAACAGGTATAACAATCTTGACAGTATATTCATCTTAATTACAGCTATTCTACCTGTAACGAAAACTGCAAATTTTTCCACTTTTCCAAGTCTTTGTCTTTATTTGTTCTGCCAATTTATAATAATTGTCTTCCTTAATCATTACACATCTTGCTGTTTAGTGAATTCCTACTGGTAAGTATTGAAAGATTCTTCAACACACTTAAACCCAAAGAGCCAAAAATAGTATTATACTTTCTTAGTTATTTGAATACCTTTTTTCTCTGTTAGCTCTCTTTTCTGTTTTTCACTAAAATCTTAGTTTTTTCTTTATTTATTTCCAACCCTGCTACTTCGCCATATTCTTCTATACATGGTGGTGAGCCTTGGGGGCGCAGCTGTTAAGGTGCAGTACTTGTAATTAGCCAGCTGCCTACAATTTAGCAGTTCGAATCCCACCAGGCTCAAGGTCAACTCAGCCGTCAGTGGGTAAAATGAGAACCCAGATTATTGGGGGCAATATGCTGACATTGTAAACCGCTTAGAGCGGGTTGCAAGCCCTGATAGGCGGTATACAGCGCTATTGCTATTGCTATATTCAATTAGCTTTGGTCCTGTTTCATCAAGGGTCCTATTTTCTATAGGCCGGGTCCGGCCGTGGGAAGGCGCCGGGCCGAACCGAGCGGCGGTCTCTGCCCCCTGAGCCGTTTCTCCGCCAAGCGGGTCGGCCTCCAGGCGCTGCCGCTCGCGCTGGAAGGAAAACCCGCTTCCGCGGAGGGGCCCGGCGCGGCTCCCTCCTGCCGGAAACCGTCGGCTGCCTCGGCGTTGGCTGCGCGGCTTCGAGGGTTGCAGGCCTCCCGCACGGGGCCGGGTCTGCGGCGCGCTCCCTCGCTCGCCGGCATCTCCGTCTGGCCGCGGCCGTCGCGGAGCTCAGCACCTGCGCAGCCCCGGCCCGCATGGCCTTTCCCCGACGGGTCCCGCAGGGCCGGGCGAGTGGGCGCCTGGCGGGGCAGCGGACTCGCCCTCTAGGCTGAGGAGGGGCCCCACCGGCGGCCGTGGAGCTGCCAGCCGGGCGGCATCTTTCTAGCCCGGCAGCCGGTGCTGGAGGCTGCCTCCAGCCCACCCAAGTAGCGTCCCGCCGGCACCGATCTCGCCCCCCCCCCCGGCCTGGCTTTCCTACAGCCTTCCGCGAAACTGCCCGGTTTGCTTCGCGTCAGGGAAAGGCTTGTGGCAAGGAGTCAGTGGGCTTGTGGGCTTGTGGCAAGGAGACCCGGCTGCGCCCCGCCAGCTTTGTGCAGCGGTTGCTAAAACAAACTCTCAGCTGAATCTGCTCAAAGAGCGAGGAGGGGATGGGACCGCTCAGCGTTGCGTTCCCCCTCCCCACCGAAAGAAGCTTCGTGTGCTTTGAAGTAGCAAAGTTTTAAGTTCTGTAAACATGAAGGCGCCAGTTCTGTTTGCACACATTTGTGTTTCACGTGAACCGCTTATGAGCCAAGCTTCAACCTTGGTGAGAGTTTGTTTGGTAGCTTCATCTGGGTATCCCCCTCCCCTCCTGTTTGGCAAATTAAGGAGGTTCCCTAAAATGTAGTCTAAAACTCCACGAGGGTCAGTGGCTGTGTGTGTGTGTCCCAGAGGATTAGTTGCCTGAGGTCAGACAGCTTTGCCACTCCAACCCAGAGGGGAGATGAGAGGTGGCAGAGGAGCTTTGACCTCTGGGTAGACAGCAGAGAAAATCCTAGAGGGCCTAGCCAAGGCAGGACAACACCGGCAAATCCAGCTGGCATTTTGCACCCTTGCCCCATGGGCACAGAGGAACTGGTGCAGGGTGGCTTCACTCTGAATTCCAGCCAGCTGAGCTAAAAAAGCATTAAAAAGAGAGAAAACCAGTGGGCACTTGCCAGGGCGCCCGTAAGGGACCTCCTCAGTCCTACGGCCACATCTTCCTGTGTTTGGCGGCTACAAGCCAGCAGGATTCGAACTGGGGCTCTTAAGGAAAAGGAGGAGCCTTCCACAGAGCCAGGAAGGGCCGGCTTTTCTCCCTTGCCTTGGGCCACACCAGCAGTTGAGCCCCTCCTGCTGGAACAGGAGGCCCGCTAGGCTGGCCTTTTAGACCTTCGTGGCTTCGGATGAAGACCATGTCAGCGTGCCAGTGCATTGGCTGGCTTACTAGCACCCTCCGCCTGGGAGTGGGGATTGGCACCCATGGCTTTGCTAAGCTTGCTTGCTGGGGCTGAATCTCAGGGCAGGTTCTGGGGTTCTTCTCTAAGGGGAGGCTGGCTGGCTGGAGCAGATCCAACCCATTGGACAGGTTTTGGGTGTGGCACAAGAGTACAGTGCGGTTGCTGGATTATTGCAATGACTAAGTATTGTGTGGACTGTTGTGGCTACCAGACTTAAAAAGAGGAAGCAGAAAAACTGCAGGAAAGGGACAGGCTGTGTGGAGAACATGGCAAAGGCATGTTGGAGAAACTGGAAGGGGACACATTTTGCTCTGCCTTTACCGATAGGCACCCAGTGGGCTTGTCCCATGAACTGTGCGATGGGCGATGCCAGTTGAAAAGGAAGGGCAGCCCCCGTTCCGTTGCACGTGGTCAGTCTATGGAATCTGCCACCGCAGGAAGTAACTCGATAGCTTTGGAGAAGGCCTTCAGCAGGGAGTTTCTATGTCTCCAAAGAGTTTGAGGTTCGTCCTGCTGGATCAGGTGAAGGTTCAGCAGCTGGTTTTCCAGGATAACTGACCACCCCAGATGCTTCTGGTGGTTCATAAATAGACCAAAACATAGTTCCTTCTCCATATTGGCCCTGGAGATGAACGTATGAGCCACGGTGGCGCAGTGGTTAGAGTGCAGTACTGCAGGCTGCTACTGCTGACTGCCGGCTGCCTGCAATCTGGTAGTTCAAATCTCACCCCTAGCATCTTTCAGAGAGGGGGTCCTCAGCCTTAGAGCAGACAGCGGTGTGGCCCCTCCTTCAAGGAGCTGACAATGCTGGATAATTAACCCGAACAGTTCTTGATAACCATCATCCTGTCTCTGACACGGTCCTCCAAACACCAGGACAGCATTGACAGCATTCCTTGGCCCGGAGTAGACATGTATAAATAGACAGATACTGCAGGCCAGTGACTTTCCCACCCA
>JANHJO010008434.1:0-11019 GCA_032468235.1 Pseudoxyrhopus heterurus | reverse complement strand
AGTGAAAATTTTTGAATCCCACCACTGGCCACGCCCACCCAGTCACATGACCACGCCCACCCAGTCACATGGCCACCCAGTCACACCCACCCAGTCACATGACCACCAAGCCACGCCCACAGAGTAGGTAGTAAAAAATTTAGAATCCCATCACTGTCTACAATGTATTATTTCATTTTCATTAATGGAAACTGCTCTATGAACAATTATCGTCCTTATATATTCTGATGCTATGGAATGAAAAAAACCCACCTCATAATTACAAGGACCAAAGAATAAGAATCATTGTCAGGAAAGCCTGAGGCATGATGATAAAAGAATAGCTAGTAGCAGAATTCATGAAGAATATATGTTTCTGGGTTTTGTAATAATTTCAAGAGTATTGGAGTGGACCATCCTCTGACTTTCAAAGAAAGTAATCAAGACTCAAGAAAGTATGTTTACTACAAGTCATTACTGCATGATACTGAGAGCATGCTTATTTTAGGTTGGAAACAACAATTACTACTATTACTCAGGCCAATTTTTCCCAGCATGGCCTCTACCTAGCTGCACCAATAAAGCACAGTGTATACAGGACAAAATACTTTATGGCAAATTTCCCACTGCAGTTAAGATTAGTGTTCAATTTACCTATAATTAACATAAGGATTTTTGAATTTACATTCTTAGAAGCTTAATCTATTTCTGATTTGGCTGAGGGCTAACTAGGGGTAGTAGTGGCTCTTCTTATTATACCCCAAATAGATCCAGTAATATCTAAGATGACTGAATTTAAAAATGAACAATAGTTAAGATCAGTGGTGCGATTCAAGCGGTCTAACAAATTAAATTTTTTTTCCAGCCTTAAGATTTAAAGTAATAATATTTTTATAGTGGTTTAAACGTTAAAATAATAAGGCAAACAAATATAAAGGAATAAAAAGAAAAAAATACTGGTAGTACAGAATAAAAAGATAGGATAAAAACACAGATAAGAAAGAAAAATAATATAGTAAAGAAAAAGAAAAGAAATATATAAATAAATTACTCCTTATAAATAAATAATTTTAGTAACTTATTAATATCTCTCAAAATACACAAAACAACAAGATCTCTTCTTGCCATATATCATCTCTTATCTATAAACAAATCTTTGAAACATCCTTTAGTCCAGGTTAGCAAAAGTCCATTAAGAGTTATCAGAGATAACAACATGTCTATTTTAATCTTGATCAAATAAACCAACTTTATATTTCTTTAACAATCGATGTCCAATTCCTTCAAACACTTTCCATAAATTGATTTCTTTTCAATATTATCTTTGTTTATTCTCAGAAAATCCTTCAAAATTTTAACAAGCCTCTTTTGTTGATCCAATTTTGGAAAATTATTGAGGTTACTCTCTTGGTTTGTTATTTGTGTATCTCTTTTAATTATTAAGAGCCAGTTTCATTTGTAACTCCAATGCAGCATCTTTTTCTATATAATTCTTTAGCCTGTCATTTTAAAATCTGGTTTCAAATCACCTTCACTCTTTTCTAGAAAGTTTCTCATAACATTTTTAAACACATGCTGTCTATAATGGCAGATAGTTTTAAAATTAATTTCTAGATCTATTGTTCATAAAAATACTTCAGGATCAAAGTATTTTGCTCAATTCTGTTTTAGTAAATAAAATTTTCAATGTTTTTCTCCTCTAATTGTAAATTTTAGTTTCTTCTGGTTCCCTGTAGTGTCCAGTCTTCAAAATTCCATCCTATCCTACTGCTCAAAACAATAGCATTTTCCCACAGAAAGGATTCTTACAATTAGCTTTAAAATCTTATTTCAAGGGTCATCTGGACCCCTTATCTGTTGGTAACTTATCAAAATCAATTTATAATCACATTTTTATTTTAGATTTTTTTATCCCACCTTTATTACTTTTATTTATACTTTTGCTGCTTATTCCATAATTTTTTTCTTAAACTTACATTGGTATTTAACCTGTTTTCACTAAGGATTGAAGGACACTCACCCAGCATTCTGAAACCTGCTGTTCCAATGGTTCCTAATAGCTAAATGAAGTTAAGAAGCAATTTCCAAAACTGAATAAGAAACAATGCTTGGTAAACATTTTGTCTATATGGACTGCATTAAGTCATTCTTCAATTCCCAGCCACTTAGTTCATTATAAAAATCTCAATTCCTGCATTCTACCCATGAGATGCAGTGGTCTGGAGTACAAGTTCTCCAGAATTCACCATCTCAAGAATTCACCAATCTCTACTTCAATATTCCCCTCTTCATTCTGGGACATAATTCACCATGGAATTAGAAGTCCAAGATTTAAATTACTGCTGAAATAATATAGGGAAACCATTTATCCAGACTTGAATCTCAAGTTGTAACTTCAAAGTTCTGAATGGGGCTTCAAAACTGACCATCTAAAATTTTCCCACAAATGCTACTTTTGTCTTTAATTTCTTGTTAAACTTTGCCACCTTAAAGATGAAATGGCATTCAAAGAAAAGGTAGTGGGACATACAATGAATCCTGGAAAATATATTTAATAATGAGTTTCTGAAGGATTGAGAGATAAATATTAATTCTATCCCTTTATGTGAATTAATGTGATGCTATCACATAATGTTCTTTCTTGACCTTGACGGTTACTATCTTGAGCTTCATGTGACCTTCCTTTTTTCTGAGCATAATGGATTTATATTCTATTACACACAATTTATTTCTCTGTTATGCTATTTTCATAAAGAAACATGTATGCATATAGAAAGAAGAAATAAATATCTGAATAGAAAAAAATAAGGTAGGAAGGATTTTTTAAATCCAAATGGATACGCTACAATATGGACCACCTATTGCTCCTTGCAACATCAGAATTAATACCTGGTACAAAAGCATCCTCAGAACAATCTACATATATAAAATCATGTGTGAGTGTGTGTGTATGTGTGTGTGTGTGTGTGTGTGTGTGTTCCAGCATAACTCTGGAACGGCTCGACCAATTTCAGCCAAACTTGGTACTCAGATGACTTATTCTCTGGGAACAAACACTGTGGGGGTAAGACACCCCTAACATACATTGGGGGGTCTGTATGCCTTAAAAATAGTGGAGATGCCATGGTGACGGCTTCACAGTACTCCATAAGGGGGCTCCCTCTGACTTGCGATGCTGCATGAGAGAATAGCATGAGGCCCATAGAGTTACTACATCTAGAGCTTCACAAACAGTACAACAACGTGAGTCCCAACTAAACAATAAGAGACATAGAGCTACTACATCTAGAGCTTCACAGATAGTACAACAGTGTGAGTCCCGATTACAGCATTTTCCTGTCTAATACAGCATTCGGATAAATAAATACCCAGGTGATGCTGGATTATCGGCTAGTGGGGTATAAAAACCTTGGTATCTCTGTGGAGTAATTCAGCAAAGTTGTTTTCTTCTGATTGCTTAGGTATTCTAAACAGCACATTTCAAAGAAATAATCTTGAATGAAATGTTTGATAATACAATTTTACCTGTCCTTTTATTTTGAAGATTGCCATTAAGTTTGCAGGGACATGAGAGCAACACATATTTACCTATTACATCATCCCCATCTTTTATTCCCATCTTTCTTCCATTGTTAAGATACAAGGAACATTTTTGTTAGACTCACTGAAAACCAGCAGAGACTTCTATAGACTCGGGAGCAGGAATTTGAGAGCTAAGAGATACATTCATATTCATGACATTAGATTTTTTTAAATGCCCTTACTTTTTATGTGATATGTTAATAGCATTTTTAAAAAGTTGCATCGTGTTGTTATAGCTTTATGAATATCTATTGTCTATCTGTACCTGTATATCTATAGTGACTAAAGTAATGTATTAAAAGGTAAATGTTTACCTTTACATCTTATTTATCTCTTGCCAGTCATTTATTTGGGAAGTTCATTTGTCAAGAGCTGCTGCAGATTTGGTAGCACATAGTTAGAAGTCAAGTCTTTTTCCAAAGAATAGACTGACAAAGGTCAAGAAGAACTTAGTATCGGTCTTTGACTAACCTATAGTCTGTTCTTCACTCTATTATCCAAGAAATAATAGAAGAAAGAAGTAAAAATACAGTTTTTATTTTGTAAATAAGCCTTCTTCCACCTGACTATGCCAGAATCTACTCTGAACATAAGACATCATGGAGGCAATATGGATACTTGCAGGTTGGCCCTATCAAAGGCAAAATGAGATGACTGCTGCAGATAGTTGATTTTAAGCATTATGAAAAGGTAGCAAATTGTTACTCACCAGGGAAGGAATCAGATCCTTAGTTTTGTTTTTCTAGATTATAAAGCATGTTCATTTGGAAAGAAATAGCATTTGTTACTTTTGTTTCAAGTAAAAAAAAATGACTCAGGCTACTCCTGGGTTCCTACCTTGATACGTTCCCTTCAAAACAATTTTGACTTTTTTTTCCCTCAGAAAACAGCATTGTCTCTTCTCATCCTCTAAGAACTAGTATTATTTATTTACTATGACCTATTATCGTTGAAACTCTATTAAGATTAAATATAACATGCAGTAATGACGACATGTAAGAGTAGCTAGCCTTAGAATATACAATAACAATATACGTAGAAGTGGTAGATAGCTTCTGCCTTTTAAAGACTATCAAAGGTTTAAAAAAAGTAGCCATCAAAAAATATACAAAAAATTAGCACTTGGTAGAGTAGTGATGAAGATATTCAGGGGCTGGGATGTGTCTATATATATAAAGATCAGAATTGTGTAGGCAATCCTTTTCCCTTGATACTCTATGGATGCAAAAGTTGAACTGTGAAGAAAGAGGATAGAAAGAATATTCATGCTTTTGAACTTTGGTGTTCTTTAGAAAAGACTCCTGAGAATATCAGGGATTGCCAAGAAAACAAACAAATGCATCCTAGAGTGAATCAATTCAGAGTTCTTACTCGAGGCACAAATGACTAGGCTCAAATTATCATATTTTGGACATATTATGCAAAGACCTTACTCACATGATGAATCTGTAATGCTTAACTCCTTGTGTTTTAATTAAAATGTACTCTTTTATCCAATTTTCACTGACAGCATGCTGTCCTATCAAATAGAGCTGCTGATATCCCAGTAATGTTTCCTTATTATAAAACATTTCAGTTCATTATCCCAAAGTTATTTATCTTTCAGATAAATTCACTTCTAAAACAGCAAATATTTTGCATTTAAGTTTGGAGACTTATCTTGTAAGAAAAACATCAGGAGACATAACATCAGGAGGCAAAAGCTAATAAAATTTGTTAATCTAAACAAGTGCTATCAGACTCCTGATTTTTGGCCATCATAAATTAACACAGTTCTCATCCCCTGATACTTGCTGAGCAAGTATGCACCATACACTTTTATGGAATTAGATGTTAGCCACGTCTCCCACAGTCCATTTATTAGACGATCATGTGAATTAAGAAGAATATTTACAGTCTAAAGTCACTGTATGTCATCCAATTAATTCAGTAAGACGTCCAAATAGGCATGCTAATGAATCCATGTGCATATAAGGATGGGATATTTTACAAAACTATTGTTTAGATTATCAGTCCAATTTCATGTATTTTTATATTAAAAAAATATGGAATTCTTCATGAATTTGCATGTAATCCTTGAGCAGGGGCCATGCTAATCTTCTCTGTATCATTCCATTCCATTTTAATATATGTGCTGCTGAAGTAAGCACACAATTTCATATTACAAGGACAGAATCAGTATTCTTTAATAACTCTTATAGGAATATATAAGTTCTGAAGGGGATGGCAGATGTGATCTCAGAACCACTGAACCATAACTTTCAAAGATCCTGGAGTACTGGGGAATTACCAGAAGGCTAGAAAAGAGCTGATATAGTTCCCATCTTCAAAAAAGGGAGAAAAAATAGCTCCAGGAAATTACAAACTAATCAGCCTGACATCAATTCCTGGAATGATCCTGGAAAAGATGGGAAAACAACAAAATAATGAACACCTAGAGGCAAACAAAGTTATAAACAGAAGCCAACAGTTCCTTAATGGAACTGCACCTATATGGAGAGAAGTATGCAGTGGAGTACCTCGAGTTTCTGTCTTGGGCCCAATACTTTTCCACCTGGTGAAATATTATCTAAATACAGTATCTTATCAGTATTCACTATAAATAAATATGAATGAACGTGCAGAATCATTCAGAATAATAAGCAGTGAGTAAATGAATGAATGAATATCTCAGGAAGCATATTTGGGAAAAAATATTGGAAGCAAATGGAATCAAATGATTTTTGTCACCAGAATTAATTAAAATGCATAGCTAGGCGGAGTGGTGGTGGCAATAATACTTAAAGTAAAGGCTATTGATCATGACCAATGCTCTTTGAAGTGGTCCCAGGAGTTATTTTTTTCCTAGCTAATCAGCTAATGACTGCATGAGAAGATTTCATGTTTTCTCCTAGACACTATATACAAAACATCTGCTGAACTTTACGGAATCAGAGAAATCAAGGTTAGGTTATATGTTCTTTTCATTTCAAAGTATGGTGATGGTAGGAACAAAATGTAAAAATATTTTGGATTCCTATTTCTTTCATTTAACATTAAAAAAAAAAAACCATGCTAATTATAATTCCTTGAAGAATTAGCTTTGGTCCATTAGTTAGCAGACTGAGTAGCTTTTGATGAAAAAAGGGATAACAAAACCAGAATAAAATCAAAATCTTCTCTTCTTTTGCTGAATTTTTAATTTTACTTTCCCAATGACATCTCTTCTTTACTCCCTCTTTTCTCTGACTTGCATCTGATCCAGAAAAGCTTTTCTACAGGAGTGAAGGAGAAGTAAAATATAATTTGGGAAAGGTGCCTGTCTCCCACTCCATTCTATCACAAACATACAGTTATAGTATTCAGGAAATATTTTTTGTATATTTTGAAATCTGGTCTTCTTTCATCTATTTTACTTTTCTTCTTGTACATACCTTAAAGTCAGTTATAAAGAAATTTAGAAAGGAGCTGCACTGTATTTCTATCATTGTAATCCAACTCATTTTCAAAGCATTAATTCTGGAATTCAAATCATATTTAGCTGGAATTTTATTGCACTGAAATCTGTGATATTTACTATTAGGTTTTTTAAAGGATGGAATTTTATAATGTGACTCAAATTTCCATTACTGCACTCCTTTTATCAGCAGAGATTTTTTGTTATTCAGAAAAGAATCTTACAGGTGAAGCTTAAACACAACTGTGTTTTGATGAATACAAAGGTTCACTCCAAAAAATCCATAATATTATCCATAACCTTTCCAAAATTTTTGAGTTTTATAAATTAAAACAGGGAGATCTTATGTTGTTTAGTTTAAAACATGAGCAGATGATCATTTCACCTTTGCTCTGAGAAAAATTGATCTCTACTGATATTTATAAATCAAGGTAATGGTGCGTGAATGTGGTTTTAAGCATTGTTTTATGTATTTTATATGGTTTTATTTTTGTACACCGCCCTGAGTCCCTTTGGGAGAGGGCGGTATACAAATTTTAATAATAAATAATAAAATAAATAAATAATAAATCCACTTCAATAATTTGAGAATCCATAATGTGACCAGTCTCATACTTTCATAAATATGTGTTAGGCTATAAAATAAAAACTAAAATTTAGAGCACGCCAAACTAAATGTGGCTTGCTTGTTTGTATTTACATTATATAACTTCAATGTAGTTTGTTTAGCAAACCCAGTTAAACACTGAATTATTTATTTAAACAGCTATAGAGTAATTGGATTCACATGTCATACTAAATTATAATATAATACATTTATATCTTAGAATATTGTATGAACTCAGCAATTGTGATTGGTCAGCCATAGTTTTTGCCTGTGCTATATGAATTTAGTCAAATGTGATTATTTAATTTTTAAATCCCATCTTAGTGCATGTTAATCTAGTCAATAATTAATTATCAAAATTATCTCATTTAGTTGACTATGACAAACAGAGGCTACATTTATAAACATAGTCATTCAGTGTTAAAGTAATCATGCTTTACTCAACACAATTTTATAAATACACAGAATAAACTAAAGCCTAGACTATGCAGACTAGATTTACCCAAAATCTTAGGCTAAAACGTAGTTGATACTTGTGATTCATTTATCATTCAAAAAGAGCCAGAGAGGAAAAAATTAAGTTTTCCACATCCAAATTAACACCTTGAAAGATTTATCTGCTAAGAAAACTAGGGGTCATCTCCCTGGAGGCATCTTCCTTCACTTCATTTGATGGGAAAGAGCTTACTCTGCTATACATAAAGAGGCTTCTTAAGAGTTGCAAAGAAAAAGAAAGAAAGAAAAAGTGTTTAGAAAGTATTGATTTCTTTTCAGAAAATAATATTTGTTTAATATTTGACTTTTGAGAATATATTTTTAAAGGCCAGCTAGCCACCTTTTTGAAGAAGCTAAAGAAATGAAGCCACCTGAATCTATATATGTTTAATTCCCATTGAATCTCCATGTTTGTTGAATTTTTATACTATAATTATATACACATTTTGCTGTACAAAAACTTGAAGAAATTATTGAGGAGAACCATGCCTAACTCTACTTGAAATCCAATTGCAGAAGCAGAGTGTCTCCATAATAAATAAGTGTCCTTGTGGTTTATTTATATTAGAAGTTCTCTATGGAATTGTCACAAAACTGTAATTTACCCTGAAATATAATTATACTGAATGTATGTGCATCCAAGTTATAGAGATAAATTGCATTATTTATCAAGGAAAATGCAACTTTGTTTATTACCCCATAAACCAGAAAGAGAAAAATCTGCCATTTCTGTAGACCCAAGGCATTTACTTCAGTTTTTTTTTAAATTCAAAACTCTTTTTTAACTCACACATAGAATTTGTTATTATCCTAACTCAGGAAAGGGGAAAAAGAGATTTTCAGATAGTGCTTAATTTATTACTATTTTTAAATTTGTTTATTTTGCTTTAACAAATATGGCTGGATTTAGAAAACTAATTTCAGAAGAAATAAAACTGGAAAAACGGGGAGTTGGTACTGTTGGAATTTAAACTGGAAAGCAATGGAAAGGAGTAAACTGATTACTTTTCACTTCTCCCATAAGTATGTTACAGTTTTTTCAAGCCCAAAGAAAGACACTTTTGTTGCTTTTGACCAATCATAACTTATTAAGCCTCTATATATACGTCCATTGGGTAAAGGGGCTATGGTTGAATCAGGTTAACTGTAGTAAAATACTTCTGGGTCCCTTCTGATATAATGTTATTCAGAATGCTGTTTCTGTGCCTCTGGGTGCAACCAATAGCTTTAAAAGTATGCCAATACTGTGGAACAGCAATCTAATATATTATGGCAGGAATATCTTGCCGTTAAGGAAAAGGTGCTTTGTCAAAAGCCAAGTGGACTTTATGTAAGTCCAATTGCCTTTTGAAAAAGCACCTTTGAAACAACCATGACCTGGATGACTGAGACATCTTGCTCTTAACATTGCATGCACTTTATGTAGAGGGATACCTCTTCTGACTTTTAGATAAGTAAATGTGGAACAAATTTCTACCTATTGTATGATTTGCATATTGATTTCTGACTGCATCATTATTCAGCAAAATGCTTCTATAAAGCTTATTATGAGTTATTTTCTAAAAAAAAATTCTTCTAATTATTTTTATGTTGAGAAAATGAAATGTAAAAATGTTTTACCTCTGTTCCCTTTCATAACTGGAATTTTGCAGTGTTTTCCTCCCCAAATTTCATTTTATGAATTCACCCTATATGTATTTGCTGTCATGTAGACTATATTCTGGCTATATTCTCTAATGCTACATCCAAGTTTTCTTAAAGAAGTCTTCCCTAATTTGATATCCCTCAGCTGAGTTGGACTGCAGCTCTCAATATTTCCAGCCAGTAATAATCGAGCCTTGTCTATTCTTCCAGAACTTTAAGATGTTTTCCTCTTTTGGAGGAAATGCAAATGTCTTTCAGACTGTTTTAAGCTGTTTGGAGTAGCCTACTAGCTACTATTCCAATAAAATTCAGTTGATAATGCATTTGCTTTCTGTATATGAAGTAAAGAAAATAAATTATGTCCTTTTGCAAAAAAAAAAAATGTACCTTGAATTGGTTAGGAGTGATCTGTAATATTGAATTATTGAGAATATTGAATTAAATTATGTGGGCTTCAGACTTTGATTTTAATTCTATAACAGGAAGCAAATAAACATAGACTTCTGCTATTTTAGCATGACAATGAACACAGATTTTAAAGCTCTCCCATTTTACCAAAGGAGCATTGTATTCTGTTATAAGAATTCATGACAAGGAGAAAGGACTACACAAGAATAACAAAGAGGGTAGGACATACAGTAATTGACCTAGAGGACTGATGTGTGGTAAACTTTAGAGTCAATCTTTTTGAGAATAAGCAGTGGAAGGGAAAATAATGAAATTGGTCTAAAGGTTACAAAGTTCTGAAATAATATATCACTTTTCCCCATTAGGTTCAGAAAGCTGGTACAGTCCTCTAAGTAAATGTCTTTGTATCTCCATTACCTGGAAACAAAGTGTTGTGGTGATTACTTCTGCATTTGAATATTCCTTTACTAAAGTGATAGTGATTAATTTTATAGATGGGATGTAGGTGTTGTAACAAACAGGATCTGTTACAATAAGCACATATTCTTGGAGTACTATTAAAAGTTGTTAATTGATCTTCAATTATTTTAATTGAAGAGCAATAACCAGGAATATCTATATCTATAAAAGAGACTGTGGGTGTGTATGTTTGTGGGTATGTACCGAATGGGCTCCTGCACCCCTCCACCAATCTAGCCCAAACTTACCAGGTACATACTTTGGACTCTGGAGATGAGTACTGTGGGGGTCACGAACCACGCTGGCCCTTCTTTTACCTCCAAAATTGGTGGCAAAGAGGACACCCCCACTCCTCTGCAGCCACAAACCTCTACTGAGCATGTGCGGAGGCCTCTGGATCTGCCCAGGC
>JANHJO010008433.1:258674-270818 GCA_032468235.1 Pseudoxyrhopus heterurus | reverse complement strand
AGGACAGGAAGGCCTGGAGGAATGTTGTCCATGGGGTCGCGATGGGTCGGACACGACTTCGCAACTAACAACAACAAGATTGTAAAGTGAATCTGGCTTCCCCATTGAGTTTGCTTGTCAGAAGGTCACAAAAAATGACGACTCATAGATCCGAATTTTGATCATGTGATCATGGGAATGCTGCCACAGTTGTAAGTGTGAAAAATGGCCATAGGTCACTTTTTTCAGTGCCGTTGTAACTTCGAATGGTCACTAAACAAACTGTTGTAAGTCGAGGACTACCTATAATTGGTGGCCATCACACATGACAGTGCCAAGTTCCACAAATTAACAATGGGCATTTCTTCATCACTGTTGCTGTAACTATAAATCACAAGCCATCTATTTTAATAAGTTCCAGTGTTCTCTGAATGTAATGGATGGCTCCAAGTTCTAAAATTGGAATAAGCAATATTATTTTTATCTACATTTTCCAAATGGTCCCTAGTAACTTTGGTTGCATTTTTGTACCATTCGGTTTAAAATATTGTTTTAAATTCATTCTAACACTTCCTGCAAAACTGGGCAGATATATTTCTATTTCGGTCTCCTCCATAACAGTGTGGAAACGCTAAATGTTAGATATCTCGGGTTTTTTTTCCCCGAGAAGCATTTGCAGAACTTTGGTAAAATGAAATTTCTTAAATTATTTCCTCTATATGTTTTTAAACTCAGGATTTAAACCATGCTTTGAGGGGGGGGGGCTGGATATGACTGACGTCTGCAGACGAATTGTTTACTAACTTCGATCATCAAAAAACCCACTCAAGCTTTTTCTTGACCGCAGCCTGGCACGCATGCTCAAACCCACCAGAGAAATGCATGCTGGAACTTGTAGCTGTAGAAGAAGAAAAAAAAACTTTGCAAGCATGCCTCTCATGATCCCTCTTGACGAGGCGAAAAACATGAGACTCTGTTATGGAGTCCACGCGGAGGGGCGGGCAACTACGACTAAGCGCGCACTTGCGTCACCGCGGAGGCTAACAAGGCATGAAAAAAGGAAGGGGGCGGGGCTCAAACGGCTACGTCAGAGTTGGGAACGAAACAAGAGCCTGTTCGGTGAGCTTGTTCGATATTAGCGTCTGTCCCTTTAAGGTTGTCCGGGCGCGAGAAAAGGGTGTCTCGCGCCTGCGCATTGGAATATTGACCTCGCGCTCGTTTGGCGCTGCTCGTGACTACTTCTTGTTGTTATTTTTTTTTTCTGAAGGTGGTAGTTGGGTGTGGGGGAGGGTAAAAGATAACGTTTTGCGTTCGATTCTTCCAATTCAACCGATAGAGGCGCCGCCGTTGCCATAGCGACCTGCCCTTCGACGGGCCCGGCCTGGGACGAAGCCCCAGTGGCCGAGGCCATGGAGGAACCCGGGGCAACCGCCTCGGTCTGTGGAGACGCCGCCGCCGCCGCCGCCGCGTCTGAAGTGACAGAAATCCTCGTTCCTGGCCCGCAGCCGCTGCGGCTCCTCGAATGGAAAGTAGCGAGCGGAGCGGCAGTGAAAATCGGCTCTCTCTTGGCCGTCTGCGCGCCTATCCAGATCCCAGCGCGGCCGGGCGCGTCGCCTATCGAGCCCGGCCTGCAACGGGCGGCCGAGCGAAAGGTCAAAGCAGAGCGGCCGGGAATCGTACGGGAGCTGCGCGCCCAGCCGGGACAAGTCATTCCGCCGGGGTAAGGAAAGGACGACGGCTGGGCCGGTCCCTGAGGGCGCCGCCTCTGATCCGCGGGACTCGAACCCCTCAAGTTTCGGCTTTCGGGGTGAGGTGGGGGCCTTCCTGGAGAGATGTCGGCGGCTGCGGGGCTAGCTGGCCCGCTCGCTCTGCTTGTCCCTCAAGCGCGGCGAAAGATGAGGAGGTTGGGGAAAGCGCGCGAGGGGCAGGCCGTCCCTTCTCCGCCCTCTAGCGCTGCGGCGCCGGTGACAGCCGAGGCCCCGCTCCTTTTCTTTCTTCCCTCCCCGGTCGCAACCCGACGCCGCCGTCGTGAGGGGAGGCTTTTGCAGGCCTAGGTTGCCGGCGGACTGGCCGAGGCGACGGGTCCCCAGAAAAGTCTGTTAACCTGCCTCGGAGCCTATATAAGCACCTGACGCTGCGTGAAGTGGGGGGGGGGAGGCGGGATCCTGCGGGCAGCGCAAGGAAAAGCCGCGGTCTGCATCTTATGAGAGGGCGCTCGATGAATTGGACTTCCTTCTTAAATCCCTTGGATTTCCCCCTCCCCTTTGGGGGGGGAGTGGGAGGAGTGCCTAATTGAAATCACAGCCTAAAGAATTCGGAAAGATAAAAGTAAAATCGAGGACCTGCTGATCAATTTTCTTGTTTTTACATTTTGATTATGTCTGGGTGATGACTGCCAGGTTTCATTCAATTTCATTTCTGTGTAACTATTAAGGGAGATGATGTAAGAAGCCTATATAGACATACACTGGCAAATCATTTGCCGATAAGTTGAATGCACATAGGTCAGAAGAGTGGATGGTTGCCATACAACTGTGTATTTGCACTTGCTGGTGTGGTCCGTGTTTTCTTAATTCTTAATCTTTTTCGTGACAGTAGTTGTGTGACCATCTCTGATGCTCCGGTAGATTTTAATAAGTTAATGTTTTGTGTCCATCTGATTAAATCGAAAGGCTTAGAAATAATTACACTGGCTAACTAGAGATTAGAATATGTTTCAAAGATTTTTAAATTTTAAGATGTGCAAAGTTCTGTTAAGTTGCACAACTGCTTTCCAGATCCAGTGGTTTCAGATGAAGAGAATGCTAAACAGTGTGGAATATTTTCAGTAGAAATGGTAGATAACTGCATTTTGTTGCCTAGAGATGTGATGACTAATGGGACCATACCAATTTTTATTTATTTTACCGGTTCTATATTCATTTGCAATGCCAAATAACACTATTCTCAGAAAACTTTCAGAATAGCATCTGTTACTCAGATACATTCAGAGAGAAAGATGAAAGAATATAAGTAACAGATATATTGCACATAAACAATATTGCAGAAAACTGAGTTTTTTAAAAAAAAATGACTAAAAGTATTGGCTTTATACCCATCTTTCAGTGAGAAGGCATTCCTTAATAAAAAAAATTATCTTCAAAAGATGCTTCCAGTGCAGAGAATCTATTTCATTAAAATATCACTAATCATTAATATTCTTTCTTCATGAGAAATAATATTGTTCATAAACCTCAGTGTATAGATTGGAACTCTGTAAAACACAAAATGAGTATTTTTATTTACTTTTGAATTATAGAAAGAAACTAGAAAGAAACTAGAAAATTTACAGCAAGTTTATATTTTTCTTCTTAGTATTTATTCCTCAAGTGCAGGATCTCGTTGAACCCTTGGTTGTGACAGAAATTGACCAACCAGCTTGTTGCCTAAGCCTGACATTGTGGGCTGAGAGGGAGTAATTGGTTCAAAGTCACTCAGCCAGCTTTCATGCCTAAGGTGGCACTAGAACTCACTGTCTCCTGGTTTCTAGTTTGGTGCCTTAACCACCTAGACCAAACTGGTTATCATAGTCTAGAAACTAGTCCACAGGAAGTGTATCTCAGTAATCTTAAAACAAAGATAAATATGTTACATATGCACTTTCCTAGAGAAGGATTAAATTAGCATGATGTTTTACATTGCATACTCATAATCAAAACTGGAATGAAAAGTATTCCTGAGTACAGACATGTCATTAATATGGAATATGATTGCATCCAGAAGTTGCCAAATGTCATTTGATTGATTACAGCTCCTTACCTACAAACAACATATCTAATAGTATAATAGATAATTTGAGGTTCTGAAATCCAAGTTGCTCCAAACAGTTGTCTCTTTTTTTCTTTTTTGTATATAGGAACAGTTACAGCAGGACTCTTCGTTCAACCATGAGTTCTTCTTAAATCTTGTCTAAGTTTAATTTCATCTTATTCACCTTAGTGTGTCATATTATTGAATTATAGTATTGGCTTTGACTGTTACACCTAGATTAAATTAAATACAGATGATAGTTGTATTGAATGTGATTGGCATACTCTTGAATATTTACTTTCTTGCAGTTCCATTTATTCAGACATTTGTTTTCAGGGTCTCAAAGTGGGGAAAGAATGGGCCTGTATTAGCAGCTCCATCCTTTTTCCATCCTTTATGCATTCAGTAGGCGATCTGAAGAAAAACGAAACAAAATAAAGAATGAATTTATATTGGCTTCAGTAGAAATACAACTTTTTATGCAATCCAGATTCTGAATAAAGCAAAGTTTTGGATCATACTGACACTGTACTCATTTTTCAAACCAATACAAGTATAATTCCCTTTCACCTGAAACTAGGAATGGGTTTTTCCCATTGTTTTCAGATTGTATTTTTTCTATTTGTTCTAGTAAAACAATTGAAAATGTTGTAGGTATTTTGCTTCCAGGGACATTTTTTGTCAAAAGTCTTTTATATATAAATATATGAAGAGCCACATCATGAAGAAATATAAAACTGAAATAATTTTTCTTTACTTGGGATAATTGTGTAAACAGCACATTAGAAGTGAAGGAAATTCAGCTTCATTCTCCCATGATATAAATGATATTGGAGCACATGTCAGCCATCCTTTCTACATTTGGATTTTTTCCCAGAATTTCTATAAATCATTAAAGATTTCTAATTCAACCAGTGACCACTAGATTGAAGTGATATATAAATTTGATAAATAATTAAATTCTCTCACAAGATGTAGCACAAACAATTCTCAGGATTTTGGTAGTTTAAAAAAATATTTTTATTTAATATTTGGTGTGTTTCATATTTGTAATGTTAATGGTGTATTTGGAGACCAGCCATAATTTGACATTAAAATGCTATCTATAAAGATGTCATAAAAATAAACGCATTTGACCGTAGGAGATCGTATGCAATAAAAAATGCTGATAACAGTTTATTCAAAAAGAAAACAACCCTTGAAACCTTGTATGCTGAGGTGAGACTGTCATATTATTGTATAATATATGACCTATTTATTTTTCCCCACTGTATGGTTTGTGACATTGTATTGTGGCAGTTTAATTACTTAATCAGATTTATAATGCTAGCTTGTAAAAAGAATTGTCACAGAGGGTTGTGGCAGTGTTTATTAGTGCTGTGGAATTCTACTTTGTTCATAGTTGTGCACAAGTAATGTTTGCTTGTTATGTAATCAGTAATGAAGTCCAGACTGATGTATACCTTATTCCAGTATCTCTTAATCTATGTTCATGGAACATCAGTATTCACCAGATATTTGAAGGAAATCTGTAAGCTAGCCCTAAGAATCTAAGATGGGTTTTGTGGATCTTGGATCCATGTAATTTAATACCTAGTTAGCAAGTATCCCCTCTGAAAATACTGTAAAGAAATGTTGACAGATCATTTCTTATACATCACTTTGAGCTATGGGAGGGGAAGAAATCATTAAAATAATCAAAAAGCTAGTGAAAGTTTAACCAACATTTTCTTCAAAATATTTTTGTGACAGTGGATTTTTAATAGTCGCTACAGCCAAGTTCATATACCAAAATAGGCTGACTAATTCGAAGACATGTTTAAAAAAATTCTTCTAAATATTGATAATCAGTAATCACATATGCAACTGCATATGCCCCATCAAAATTTGTAATGGAGTCTATATGGGGAAAATGAAGACTATAATAAGAATATTATTACTGAAGCTGTTCATAGCTGTTCCTCATTTACAATCAGTCATAAAGGTCCCTTGTTTGAAAAACTTACATTTGTTGGTGGAAAAATTAAAGAATTTTTTTTGGATAAAATAAGATGTAAACATAAATAATATACATTATGTATTTAGTGTCTTGTTTACAGAGATTGTGTATAATTTACATAACCTAGTTTTGATGAAAACTGAAATTTGATAAGAGTCCATTTTTTTCTTAAATCAGATTCTTTATTGCTTTTCAGTGGTGTACTGCTACGGCTAGAAGCATGTAGCCATCCTGTTGTTATGAAAGGTTTATGTGCAGAATGTGGTCAAGATTTAACACAGTAAGTATTATTGTATGGAGCTGGATTTCTCTTAACAACATAGGACTAAAATTTAGGATTACAGATAGTCCTCGACTTACGACCACTATTGAGCCCAAAACTTCTGTTACTGAGACAATTGTTAAGTGAGTTTTGCCCCATTTTATGATCTTTCTTGCTCCAGTTGTTAAATGAATCACTGTAGTTGTTCAGTTAGTAACACAATTGTTAAGTGAAACTGGCTTCCCCATTGACTTTGCTTGTCAGAAGATTACAAAAGGGGATCACATGACACTTGGACATTGCAACCGTCATAAATATGAGTCAATTGCCAGGCATCTGAATTTTGATCACGTGACCATGGTGATGTGGCAACGGTCATAAATGTGAAAAATGATCATAAGTCACTTTTTTCAGTGCCGTTGTAACTTTGAATGGTCACTAAATGAACTAATAATTTGAAGCTAATTTGTAGTAGAAAATTCAATGCAGATGTAAAGATTGGTATAGGTAGTCCTTGACTTCCAATAGTTCACTTAGTGATCATTCAAAGTTACAATGGCACTGAAAAAAGTGATTTCTGACCATTTTTCACACTTATGACGATTGCAGGATCCCCACAGTCATGTGACCAAAATTCGGATCCAAGGCAACTGACTCATATTTATGACGGTTGCAGTGTCCCGATGCCATGGGATCACCTTTTGCAACAATCTAACAGAGTCAATGAGGAAGCCAGATTCACATAACTTTGTTACTAACTGAACAGCTGCAGTGATTCACTTAACAACTATGACAAGAAAGGTTGTAAAATGGGGCAAAGTTCACTCAGGAAATATCTCAACAACAGAAATTTTGGGCTCAATTATTGTTGTAACTTGAGGACTGCCTATACATAAAACCATAGTAAATTGTGTAAAAACCTAAAATAGTCATACTATGGAATGTACGTTAGTTGCTTATCATATATGAATATAACAGTATAGAACCAGATTGATCACTATACTTTTTACTGAGAGATTTTTTACCATGCCTACCCATATAATGTATTCATATTTCAGTATTCAGTTAGTAGAAGACTGTTCTTGTCCTTCATTTTAGCACTCCCTGAAAAGTAAGCTGATCACAAAAGCATTTGATTAAAACTAAACCATGTGTTTAGTATCCTAGTCACTTTCTCCTCAAAGAGAGGGAGAAGTATGGACAGTTCCTCTTCCTTATTGAGGGCTACTGAAGGACAAATCAAAGGAAATGAAGCTGGGGAGACAGCAGTGGAATTGATGCTATTTCTCCCAGTAGCACCTCTGAAGCATGTGGCATATACAGTGCAAATCTTGATCTTTAATGAGACTGTCCAAAATAGATTTTAAAAGTTGTGTGATATATAAAAAGAGCAGAAATCCCATTTTGGAAAAGACCTTGTATTTTTTTAACTATTGTCTACTCTTTGAATAAACCTTGAGTGCTTGAAGTATGCTGTTTGTCAGGTTCTCAAAGTCTGGTCATTTTTTAACTTTTTAAAAAAAAAATCTGGTGAACATTCCTAATATTTCTTCCTCCTCCTGTTTTTCCCACAACAGCCCTGTTAGGTGAGTTGCGCTGGGAGAGCGTGACTAGCCCAAAGTTACCCAACCAATTTTCATGCCTAAGGCAGGACTAGAACTCACAGTTTCTTGGATGTGTGCATGTGTATGTGTTATGGTGTTACCTGGCAATTAAATACAGTGTTTACTTGTGTACACTAAGGATTACTTGACGTATATAATGTATGGGATGGTTGCAAAAATTCATAGCACAGTAAGTTGATTGGCCCTTTACCTTTTGACAGTTTATCAATTCATTTAATATTCTTTGTTCCCTTTCCCTCAATTATTAGGTTACAAAGCAAGAATGGAAAACAAAACATGCCTGTTTCCACAGCAACTGTATCAATGGTTCATAGTGTCCCAGAATTGATGGTTAGCTCTGAGGCAAGTATACTGCTCCTCCTTTGTTTTTGGGAGAAGTCCAGAGTTCAGCAAATTTCATTAGAGATATTTCTTCATAATGCATATGATGTCAGAAACCCTTTGGTGAGCTATTTAAAAAAAATCAGCTTCTGATGATGGAACAGTTGCCTATTTTAAATGTCAGTATTAAATAGAAAGATGGCATATAAATCATGTAAGTTCCCAAAACAGGAAAATGGCTTTCTGCTGTATTGTCTTTACCCATGTTTATTATATATATGTTTCCTTTTGAGAAAAAAAAATACACTAATCATATTCTATCTTTTCCAATTGTACTTGGTAGAACATAATTGTGGGACTTATCTCTGAAGTGTTATATATAGCAATAGCACTGTATTTATATACTGCCTATCAGGGCTTGCAACCCTCTCTAAGCGGTTTACAATGTCAGCATATTGCCCCCAACAATCTGGGTACTCATTTTACCGACCTCGTAAGGATGGAAGGCTGAGTCAACACATTCAGCTTAATATACTAAATTTGGAATACAGTATCCATCCCTAGCATGTGTTTCAGGAATCGTAATAAAAACACTTACGTTTAACTATATTCTGTAAAATATTTTTTTGCATTTAAATGAAGCATTATACATAGTATACCAGTTATTTATGCATCAATGGAATAACAAATAAGCAGAATTTAGTTGTACACTCTCACAGTACAAAACAGTTATGTAGGAAAACATTCTTTACATGCATCTGCTACTTACTGTGAATAAAAATAAAACCACATTGCTAGAAAATTTCATAATTAAAATGTTAGTATAATCTATTTTGAATGTATAGGTAATTTTTAACAGGCTTGAACCTGAAACACTGCTACTCTCAGAATTCTAGGCTCATTACAATTGAAAAATAAATAGAATTATATTTCTCTTCTTTTGAGCCTATTGTGTTTGCATTTGCATTTAATATAATATATATTTTTATTTTAGCAAGCCGAACAGTTGGGAAGAGAAGATCAGGAAAGGCTACGCCGAAATCGAAAACTGGTGCTGATGGTAGATTTGGATCAGACATTGATTCATACCACAGAGCAACACTGTCCACAGATGTCTAACAGAGTAAAGCAACTTCATTAATTACTACTCTCTATAATAAGTATAAAATCATTTTTAAATAATATTTTAAAGTGAAACTGATTTGTATGGAGCAATTTTTTTAAATGGCCATGATGGATGGATGGGCAGACAGATAGATAGATATGGCATATTAGTTATATATATATATATAGATACAGAGAGCGTACCAAAGTTTGACTCCATAGAAGATTTATATAAATTACATTGAACGTTCAAATAAGTTGCCATTTTCTTCTAAACACTTTCTTACTCATTTGATGCATGACTATTGAACTTAGCATAGTAGTAGAATACTATAGTTTTCTATAGTAGTGTAGTAATTTCTATTTGGGGAGGTCATCATACTGTGAGTTGTCTATGGAGCCTGATTCTACCAGATCCTAATTTCTTTTGAATCTAGCCATGGTTTTCTTTTGTAGTATGCAGATTTTTCCTCATTATTCATATATGCTATCCATATATTCTGCCAACCTAGCAATTCGAAAGCATGTCAAAATGCAAGTAGAAAAATAGGGACCACCTTTGGTGGGAAGGTAACAGTATTCCGTGCGCCTTCGGCGTTTAGTCATGCCGGCCACATGACCACAGAGACGTCTTCAGCTTTGAAACAGAGATGAGTACCACCCCCTAGAGTCGGGAACGACTAGCATGTATGTGCGAGGGGAACCTTTACCTTTACCTATGGTTAGAGAAGCAAATTGGGCACTGGGTGTTTCTTTTCTTCTGGGTCTCTGCAGGATTCCCCCCCCAAAACAGAGCCCGCTTCTAGCTGTCTCTTAGTGGGACCTCCAAGGGTCATTAAGTCTGACTTAAGTGAGACTCCAGCATTTGCACATAGAGTAACCGACACAATGGCAATTGCCAAACATGTATGCACTTGAACCACCCAGAAGGGCTGTGATGGTGGAATCTTGATTTAACCACTGTTACCCTTGCTATTACCCGGCCACATGACCACGGAGATGTCTTCAGACAGCACTGGCTCTTTGGCTTGAAATGGAGATGAGCACCGCCCCCTAGAGTCGAGAACGACTAGCACGGATGTACAAGGGGAACCTTTATCCTTTACCCTTGCTATAATTCGGTTTGCACAATCCAGAGGGTTGTTTTTGGCTTTTAATTTTGGCTGCTTTGTTGAACCAAACAAAATATCAGATGAAAAGATACAGAACAGAATGCAAACATTTTATGATCTTAAGAAGATACAGTTTTTAAACATCCATAAATTATGAGAGTCTTTAAAACAGAGAATAATGCTCCACATTTTGAAATACCATTTAAGCAAATAGATTTATTAGTTATTTGACTCAACCTTCCATCCTTCAGAGGTCAGTTAAAATAAGGACTCAGATTGTTGGGGGCAAATAGGCTGTGTAAACCGCTTAGGGTTGTAAAGCGGGATATAAGTCCAAGTGCTATTGCTATATGATGCAAACATAATGGACATCCAAATCAAGTGACAGGTGATGTCAGCTCTTGTGTTGGGGAAGTAACCAGGAAAAGGAGTTGTGTTCAAAGCACTAAAAGTTTATTACATGCAACCTGTATGTAAGAATCTGACCTACTAATGGTCAAGCCAATTGATGCTAGATAAGGATCAGTGGAATTAGTGGTTTATAGTTTAAGGCAGCTTCTCAGCCTTGGCAGCTTTACAAGTGTGGACTTTAATTCCAGAGCTGGCTGGGAATTCTGGGAGTTGATCCATCCATCTTAAAACATGCATGCTGGGGAATTCTGGGAGTTGGAAGTCCACCCATCTTAAAGCATGCTGGCCAGGAATTCTAGGAGTTGAAGTCCACCCATCTTAAAAGCATGCTGGCTGGGAATTCTGGGAGTTGAAGTCTACCCTTCTTAAAACATGCATGCCAGCTGGGAAATTCTGGGAGTTGAAGTCCACCCATCTTAAAACATGCATGCTGGGGAATTCTGGGAGTTGAAGTCCACCCATCTTAAAGCGGCCCAGAAACACTGCCTCCGACCCTCTGGCCAGCCACCTTAGAAAGGACAGCTCCGTAACTACAACTCCCCCCAGAGACACGTATTAGCAACCGGTTTAGCCTCCCTGGCGTCCTCCACCCGAGGCGGAACGATTCCCTCCGCAGCCCTTTGCGGCCCGGCAGGACCGATTAGGCCGCTGTACTCGGAAGTCGGTCCCTCGAAACCGGAAGCCGGAAGTCACGCTTCTCTGGGCTCGGAGGAGACGCGAGGCGGCAGTCCCTGAGCAGGTCTGGCGGGCAGAGCCGGGCTGGGGGGGCTCCAGGGGGGCATGTATTTCGGGTGGGGGGTCCGCGGGGCTGTTGGCCGCCCGTGAGCCGGCTTGGAAGCCGGGGAAGCCCAGGGTGGGCTCGGGATAGGGGAAAGGGGTCTTCCGCTGTGCCTGCGGGACTCGCTGCTACTTGATGCGGCCTGTTTGGAGTCGGGATGCTCGGATTGTCAGGAGAATTCGGGTCCCCAAGACCGTGAGGAAGGGGAGCTTGCCCTCTTCACGTGTCCCTGCCCTCCTTTGTTGTTGTTCTTTGTTAAGTTGTTAATAAATCCTAACTCTAAACTAATGGTTATGTTGTTATTTGCTAATTGGTGATTTATTAATTTGTTAAGCCATTTAGTGTGGCTGTGGTATTATTACTTATTCTTCATATCTTTCTTACTCCCCCTTTTATTGGAATTATTACTATTACTATTATTATTTTTTAATAGTTTTTATTATTAAAATTTAATTTACAATATACCTTCATTACGCGTTACAAGCCAATAATAATTCACATGAAAGTCATTTCATTATATATCTTATCGTTATGTATAGAGTCTATATATTTGAACAGCTATAAATCTTAATTCAAAGTTAACAAAATTAACAATTATTTATACGTCTATAGATATCTATGTGTATGCTTACAATACAATACAACCCATCTCTTATTTTATTTCTCTTTTCCTATTTCGGTTTCATCTTTTTCCCCAGCCATGTGTACCATATGTCCCAACACGCATAGTATTCTGATTCCCCTTTATCTTGCAATGCTTTGCT
>JANHJO010008433.1:180721-191357 GCA_032468235.1 Pseudoxyrhopus heterurus | reverse complement strand
TCCCAGTTGCAATGTATGGCTGTGAAAGTTGGACCATAAGGAAGGCTGAGCGTCAAAGAATTGAGACTTTTGAACTAATGAGGTGGCTGGCTGGAGTCACTGAAGCAGTCGGTGCAAGCTTAAATGGACTCTGAGGGATGGTAGAGGACAGGAGGGCCTGGAGGAAAGTTGTCCATGAGGTCGCGATGGGTCGGACACAACTTCGCAACTAACAACAACAACATTCACAGTCGCATATGTTCCAGTCACCTCCTGGATAGACTACTGTAAAAACACTACATGAAGTTGCCCTTGAAAGATTTCTGGAAGCTTCAGCTGGTGCAAAATTTGATGATGTGGGTAAGTTATGTGCGCTTGAAGAACTGCACACCTTATACCTTTGCTTCACAAGCTGCATTGGTGACCAGAATGGTTTGCGGATCCAATTCCAGGTGCTGGTTTTGACCTTTAAAGGCCTGCATGGCGTGGGAGCAGGTTATTTGAGAGAACGCCTCTTTTCAGCCACCTGTGAGAGCCTCAGCCAATTCCATGTAAACCCACCACAATCCTGGACACATTCCGCTTGCTCCCCACCCAGCCACATTCAGGAGCCTTGTCCTTACAGCTTGCAACTTATCTTTCATTTTTCCTCAGCTTCTGACGGATGCGCCTAAGCTGATGTGAGGCATGGGTTTCTACAGAGACTGTTTTGTTCCATTCTGCACGTGGGTGCTATTCTCTCAATCCTTTAGGAAGTTCCCTTTTCAGGAGACATTACAGATTGTGTAAAGTAGTTGATTTTCACTCATTTGATGATAACCCACAGCATGTAACGAGTCATCAGTGGAGTCAAGATTCAGAACTAGATGGTTCTTTAGCATCATCAACAAAGACAGTTGTTACATTTTTTAGGTCTTGTATAATGTTGGTAGTAATCTTTTTTGTCTGCCTGTTCTTTAAAAATAATCTTTTTAATTAAATTAAATATATACGTGAGAAATTGGCACATCGCAAAGCAAAGCATCAACTTCTAACATCATTTATATTTACAAAAATGCCTCACAAACATTCTTAGAGTAATGTCTGCATGCAGCTCAGTAGTTGATTTGGAACAATAGTTGATTTGGAACAAAAATTTGGATTTTTGCCAAGAAAAAGGCAAAGGTAATCTGGGGTGATTAAGAACATTCTGGGGAGCTAGCGTATGTTGTAGATAGCAATTGGTCCTCAAATTATGACCACAAGTGGGACTGTAATTTTGGTCATAAGCCATCCACATTACCAGACCTGATTTTTACAACTGTATTTACAGAGGTCGTTAAGTGAATCATGTGGTTGCAAGTCTGAATCCAGGTAGCCTTTTTTACTAGAAACTGGCAAAGCCCACCAGAAACCAGCAAAAGACATTGCAAATCATGGTTACCTGACCAGTGGATGTTGTAACCTGTCATAAGTATGAGCTGGTTACCAGTGCATGAAATGCAGCAATCACACAACATTTTATAATAGCCAGAAGTGTTTTACAGACTGAAAAGCATCTGTTTCAGAGGCTATTGCAACGCCGAAGGGTGATTAAATAACCAGTTAAGTCTGTAATTTGTTTTCCTTCTAGTGTGTAGGAGTTTTGCGATATGTCATATCCATTATGGAAGCCATTTTGCATGAGGATCCAGAACATGCTTTCAGAATTTCATATCTGCACATGAATCAATTTTTGTTTTCCTTTCAGCTACTCCTATGAAATCTTTTTGAAGTTGAAGTGAAAATTGATCAGATTTTTTTTGTTGTCTTTTTGGAGGGGGGAGGAGTTCAATTATTCGTCATCAAAGTCAACTGTCAATGAAGAAAAAAACTGAAGAAGAGACATTGCTTTGCATTAAGCAGATTAAGTTTATAGGGTCGTAAATTTGGAGTGATGTTATATGGATATTTCTCAGTTGAGATTTTTTTTTTGTTTAAACTACAGTACAGTAATCAAGATGATTGCTTCTGATGATTTCAAATGTTTGTTTTAGGCAGACTTTTGGCCAAATTATTGTGTCTAATAGCAAAGTACATTAAATAAAAGACACACACAATATATATCATTTTGTTGTAGAAATGTATTGTTTTCTATCTTTTGAGCAGAGAGCCAATTTGGTAGCAGGCCAGAAACTGGGAGATCTTGAGTTTTAGTCCTGCCTTAGATGCAAGACAAGTGGATAACCAAAGTGTAGTCACTTTCTCTTAGCTCTAGGAAGGAGGCGTGGACAAAACCATTTCTGAAAAACATTGCCAAAAAAACTGGGGGGACTTTTAAAAAATTATTTGCACCAGATTAAAAAACATTTAAGGAAAAACTGCAGATATTCAAGCTATGTTTTGTTACAATTTTAGATAGTCTGTAGGAGTAGGCTTTAGATATGCAAGTTCAATCCTACTGATGCTAAAATAGCATTTTATTACATTTAAACTCTTCTAAGGACTGCTGAAAAGAAAGCAAAAAACAAAGCAATTACAGTATAGAAAAGTAATGAGTAGATGATGAGATTATTTGATCAGTCAGAGCCATGGGACAACCATCAATATATATTGCTTTTAATTGATAATAATCAATTACGGTAATATATATATTCCTTTTCCTTAGCAGAATAAAGATAAAAAATAAGAGGAAAGAAGAAAATCCTGAATGCCTATGAAATTATTTTATTATTCAAAAGCTCCTCCAACTCGTAAGAGAGAGAGACCTTGGGGATAGCCCAATGACTTAAGGGGAAAGGGGCAATCTTCCTCCAAAGGTACAAGGCCATAAATAAGTTTCTCTTTGGGTTCTATTGATATATGTGATGCTGCCTTTTGGAATCTGCTTTTGTTTTTAAATTTTCTGATTATGCTTATGTATTTTGTAGTGTGGAGTTTAGTTAGTGGGTTGTGTTGGCTCTAGATTGTGTTATTTGTATTGTGTTATGTAAACTGCTTGGAGTCCCATGACTGTGCATTATACAAATTATGATAATAAATAATGGTATTCATAACAGTTTTATTTAATTTACTTGGAAAATTTTCAGTGTCTCTTTAATCAAAGCAGAGTGTCCTATGGGAGAGAGGGAGAGGTAGAGAAAGGTTCAGAAATATATGTAGATGTATCTTCTGATAAAAGCTATTTTCTTCATTCTCTGGATTAAGAAAGAAGAGTTCAGTGCCACCTAATCTTAAATTGCTAAAAAAAAGTCTGATACCTACTTTTTTCTTTTTTAACAACAGGCAGTTAATCAGTTAAAAACGGTTTCAATCTCATCAAAGGCATTGTCAGAAGCTTTAAAATTTCTGGATGAAATCACTCCACCATAACTCGAAAAGTTTTCCTAACCTATTTAGGAATATCAGTTTTCCTTTTAAAACATGTTTGCTGCCATTTTATTTGTTCTCAGAAAAAAACCGCAAAATAAATCTTTTAACAATAAGTACCGGTAACATATTTAAAGAGATAAAGTTTATTTGTAACAATACAAAAATACAAGAGGTTCTCAATTTATGATCACAATTGAGTCAGAATTTTGATTGTAAATTGTTATAGCCATTGGTTGAGAGACTGATCATCATTTTTACGATGAGTCATTAAGCAAGTCACCATAGTTCTTGAGCAAATCATATGGTTATAAATCCAAATCCATCTTATCTAATGGGCATTTTTACCTATTTTTTCCAGCAAAAAAATGACAAAATGCAATCACATGACCGCAGGATATTGCAACTGGTCATAAATGCAAGGCAGTTGGCAAGCACCCAAAATGCTATCATATGATTGCAAGGGTGGTGTTGTAATCATAATCTTGAAAATATTTTTTGAGTCCAGTTGTAAGTGAAGGATTATTTATAAGTTCAGATGATCCTTGTGTATAAGTTTGCTTCATTATAGTTGCACAGACAAAGCAGAAAAAGTCCAGCTATTTAGAAAGATGCAGGTTTTTTTCCTTAAAGTACAGACTAATATTTTTCTCTGAGTCTTTGAAATCCCTGCTGCCTTAATCTTAATCTTCTTGGCACAGTCTCCTCTTTAATTTATACTCCTAAATTGAGTAAATATTAGATCCACAGTGGCTAATGGTAAGGTAATTTTTTTTCCTTCCAGAAGCAATAGTGCAGATCATAATTCTCACATCAGACCCTCTGAATTCTCTTGATGGGCACTAAATACAACACTCCCTGGTGGAACTTCATCTTTGTCTCCAGAAACAGATTATGTTTTTAGTTCCTGTTCCCTCACAACTTGTTCCTCCAAATTCTGCTCTTCTTTCTTCTGAATCATCTGCAACAATCTCTGGTGGGTCTGCTAGTTCAGTCAGTTGTTGGCCTTCATATATGCTTTGCCTTCCAAACCAGCTCTCAGCTGAGTCATAGCAAACCCAGAATTCAGCTATTTAATTGGCTGCTAACATAGACTTCTTGTTATCTTTTACGCTCATTAAAAGACCAGAGCCAGATCATCTTTGATTTCTAGGATATCTTCCCTGTGACTAAAAACTGAATGTATTCAGTCTCTGAATCTGCATATAAGGATGAGTGCAAATCTTCAGTGCTGTTCACTCATATGATTAATATTTAAATTCAGTATTGTGTAATTCCATTGACATTGTTCTCACACATTCTAAAGTTTTTTAATACTATGATACAAATATTAATTTTAAAGATGGTAAACAATACTGAAATTGTCATAGCCATTGTCATGTTTTCTATCATATCAGAACAAGGGTAAAATGGGGTTCAAATTTTAAGAGGTTATCATAATCAGAAAGATGCAATCTTTCCTATTGTATTTCTCCCATTTTCCGTTGTCAGCATGTCAACTTTCTATACAAATGTTAACGTATAGAGTATGGAGTAATGTATGGAGCTTTAAACTGACCTAAGTATTTCAGAAGGAATAAATAATTTATGCAATCTTATCACTGTAAATCATTTAAGATCCTTAAATTTTATTATGCCAATAAGTAGACTGAATACTTTTCATAAGCACCGGATGTGTTTAATAACAGATGCTTACTTAAATCTCATGGGCCACATAAAATAGTTATATAAATGCCTATTATATTACAGAACATGACTCACATTATTTTTTACTTTTTAAATCTCTCTTATGATTTATGGTTTATCTATTTATTCTTTATTCTCTGATTTAAACAACTTTGGTGTATGTTTCGTAGTGTTCTGGTTTAAAAGACCATTGGCCATTATTAAAATTATTTTTTGAAAGCTCATTGAAAATGTATGGTATATTCATCTGAATGTTATCTGGCTGCAAGATGTGTTTTGCCATACCATTGTGAGCTACAAGGGATCTAAGTTATCTCATAAACTCTGGGGCATAGAGTTTGGAAATTAAGAAACTTAACTCTTTACGTTATTTTTGCCTACCAGTCAGACTTGACTCTTGGAAATGACATGGACAATCCCAAGCAGGTTTCTTGGAAGCAATTCGAGGGCTGAGAGAGAGTGAGCAGCCCAACAACAGTCAGCTGACTTCCATCCCTAAGGCAGAATTGGAACTCAGCCTTCTCCACTCCTAGTTCAGCGCCTACACTAGTAGACTAGATTAGTTCTGCAATGTAATTAGTCCTCGACTTATGACTATAATTGAGCCCAGGGTTATGGTCGTAAGTCATGCTAGTTGTTTAGTGGGTCTTCGTGTGACTGATCCAATTTTACAACATTATTTTGTGGCACTTGATAAGCAAATCCATTGATCTCAAATCCAATGGCATTTCTTGTCAAAAATTGGAAATAAACAGCAGTTTCCGGCAAAAAATGTAGATCGTAGACACAAGACTGTGGGATACTGCAACTAGCAATGCGGTAAATGTTAGGCCAGTTGCCCAGTGCCCAAAATAGGAGCACCCAAATATGACCACATGGGGGGAAGCCATCAGAATTTCAAATCTGGGTCATAAGTATCTTTTTGGAGTTCATTGTAATTTTGAATGGTCACTAAGTTGAGGACTACCTGTAGTGACAATGGCAAAGGAAAGATGGTTTTATTTCGCCAACATTAAACACACTTCATGAAGAAAAATAGGAAAGGAAAAATAGCAAATGACTTAAATTGAGCAATAAAGATCCACTGGAAACAAAATACATAACAATATATAGTAACTTCTTTTTTAATGGCAATTTTATTAAAGATCTTAGTTATAATAGTAATAAGTAATACAAACTGCAAAAAAAAGTAGTGCAGAAAAGAAGGTAAAACAAGAAAGAGAAATAGAAAAGAATGAAAAAATTTAGAATATAGTAAAGGGAAAAAAAAGTAACATACGAAGAAGTGACTTCCAAACTTCATCCCAACAAATATAAACCATTTTGGTAATACCGCTTTCTCATAAAATACAACAATTGATTTCTTCTACCCATATCGTAGGGGTCCCATACTCCCAGTCTGCGGCCCAGTGCCAGGCCACAGCCCTTTTGGACCTGGGCCGCGGAGGTATGAGCACGTGCATGTGTGCAAAACCATCCCCTCTCCCCCTGCCCCTCCACCTCTGCCAGTCCAACAGGCCTTTTTGCTGCTTATTACCCACCACCAAAAAAAAATTAAGTTCTTAAAGTTGTATTTAAAACTTCTTTAGATAAGATTTGAATGAAAAATTCTAAATAGCTGAAAAGCAGTCGACACACAACTTCTGCAAGTGATTAGAAAAGAAAGTAGGTGAGTGGCCTTTCTATGGTTCCAATGTAGTTGTAGCAAGGTAGTTATTCTCTTCTCTCCCAGAGCTCTAGCTCTGCAAGAGACCACTAACCTGCAGCTACTGGGTGAGGAGCAAATGTCTGGAGCAGGGGTCTCCAACCTTGGCAACTTTAAGACTTGTGGATTTCAACTCCCAGAATTCCTTAGCCAGCTTTGCTTTGCAGAATTCTGGGAGTTGAAGTCCACAAGTCTTAAGTTGCTAAGGTTGGAGACCCTGGTCTGGAGGACTTGTGGGCAATCTTAAGTCCTTTCCTTGTCCCATGAGGAATTATGGAACAGCATGTCTACTCACTCTTTTTTCATTCCATGAGATTGTCAGTTCTGCTTTGTGTAGAGCTATCTTCACCTTATCATTTCTTTCCTGGAAGTCTCCTTAGCATCTTCTTCAATTAAGCAGAAGTAACAGTAGTAGACATAGTATATATCAACATATCAAAATAGGATTCTAAGCATTTTCTGTTTTAAATATTTGGGGTGTATGAGAGAGGGGAAGCTACAAACAGAAATGACAAAGATAAGGTAATCTCTTAATTTACCAAATCTTATCTAAAATACCCATTTCCATATATAGTCTGATTTAGTTTTAGTCTTTAATAAATAAAAATAAACTAGAAAGGATTTTTGCTGTAACCTGCATGCCGAAGGCTTGTGTCCTTTCTATCCCATCACCCATGATTAATCTACAGCCTTAAGACCTTAAAGATTCTTCTGTTTTAGTTAATCATGCAAGATGTCCAGGAACAATAATGAATAGTGTAGAACATTTATTTAATTTGTGTAGTCCTTCTGTACACAGATGGTATTATTTGGCCTACAGCCTGATGCAAATTTATATGACATTCATATTTTCTTCTAACCATTTACAAGAAAGAAATTAGAATTACGCTAAAACTGGTCCATTCAATGTTTTTAATGTTGTCTTATTGTTCTGTACCATTTCTAATACATCTGATGTATATAAGATTTCTACAATAAGGTAAGTTTTCATGAACTTTCTGTAGTCATTCTTGAAGATGGCACTGCAATTTATCCCAACCTGATTTGCATCTGATAATTGTTAAACTGCAGCCACTTGTAGTTTATTAACTAAAAATAAAGGCTTTGTGTGATTTTTTTCCTTCTTCAGTAAAAATTACATTTTTAAAACTTAAATTGTATTTTTCTGACAAAGTACCATTTCAGGGAATGTAGAGGAAAGTTTTTGACATGGCTAAACAAAGACAGTTGGGACTGAACTGCTAGTAATCCCATTATCCCCAACATAGTCAAGAAGAGATGTAGAAGGTGTGAATGGCTGAATGTGTTTGACTAATTTTGGGGCCTTTGGGCGTGTTGACATCAGCAATGATTCTTGGGCTGCTGGAGGACCATCTCCATGTTTGTCAGTACTTATTTATTGTCCATCTGCTTTCCTTGGCTCACTTTCCTTGCTCATGGCTCACATCTAACTTATTTTGTAGTTTGTTTTTTCATGCACAAAGAAAAAAAAACTCTAAGAAAACATAGATGACTGATAGTTGTTCTTAAATATGCTTTGGAAACTGTTTCCACTGAAGTCCTGGTTCCATTACGGTAAAGAATAGCTTTTCTATCTGGAAGAGAGTGTCTGAACATATTTCTAACATATTTCTGAAACAGTATAGGAGAATTGCTACATTTAAACTTAAAACTGCAGTTATTTTCTAGAAATTATGGAAATAAAACAACTGCAGCAGTTATCTGAGAGTACTTTTTAGAAAGAGAGATGGAGGTTGATTTGTGAATGCAATTTAGGTTTTGTAAGAAGACAATCAAGAAAACGGTAGGAACAGAAGAAATTTAAAAAGACGAAAACTGTTGATTTTTTAAAAAATTTGGTTTGGAAATGAAAAGGGCGGGGAGGAAATTTAGGATTGCAAAATAGATTCCAGCCATGGTTTGTAAACTTAAGAAATGCAAAGGAAGGAAGGCTGAAAGAAAGAGGAAAAATAATAAGGATCTCTACTGAATAATTTGATGTGGTTGAAAAAAACTCTGTTTTGCTAATCAATTTAATGATATTAATAAAAAAAATGTAACAAAATATTGATTTGGACCCCAATCCTTCAATCTTTTTTATTAATGACAAGTTGAAGGGAATGTGTAATAATTTCAAGATTTGGATAGGACACACAAAAACACTGAGGAACAGACACTGTCTTCTTTCACCTATAGCTAGAAATTTCTTATACCTTTCTTTACTTCCAGAGTAGTATCATCAGCCTATGTGAGATTCTTTTTTCTTTTAATCCAGCCTTACTCATGATATATTTATGTTGAAATATATATCAACTAATTTGGCTTACCGCAAAGGTGGGTTTCAACTGGTGTAACAACCGGTTCGGTCATTTTTTGTAAAAAAAATAAAAAAAATTGGGCCCTCCCACCCGCGCGTGTGCTATAGCTATCTTTATTCACTCTGTTTGTAGTATAGCTGATCGGCGTGGCAGCACGCCTCAGCTCTTTTTCCACCTGGGGCTTCTGCAGGAAGTTTGTTTCTTTAGAAAACAAACTTCCTGTAGTAGCCCCTAGGCAGAAAAACAGCTGAGGCGCACTGCCGCGCCAATCAGCTGTGGTGCAAACAGAGCGAATAAAGGTAGCTATAGTGTCCGAGTGGTTGGGAAGGCTCCCCCCCAATTTTTTTTTTTTACACAAACCGACCAAACCGGTTCACTAGAACTGGCCTGGCCTTAACAACCAGTTTGGGTGAACCAGTGTGAACCGGTAGAAATGCACCCCTGGCTTACTGTTACAAGGGTATTTATGTAATTTAGTCAACTATCTTGAGTATTATTTTCCTTCAACCATGTTTCAACTTAATAGTTGATATAAAAAGAAACGATCAACATTCATGGCACAATTTCCTCTAGTGAAATGAAAGAAGACTGGGATATTCCCTTTGATATATATACAGTACATGAAGATCATATAAACTTTTACTAAAGAAACAACACTGATCTCTTAATTTCCTAGAAATGACTCATCTGCGACAGAAGAGAACACTAGTTAGAAAGGCAAAACATTTACAAATAGCAAAATTTCTTGTTTTGTAATAAATGATCAACTTTGTTTGTAGGCATGGATTCAGGCTTAGGCACACTTAGAATGGACCCATTAAAATTAAGGGTTAATCATGATTAACTTTCTCCATTGAGTTCTGTGGGTCTAGTTCACATATAAGTAAATTGAGATCAAAGCCATTTTGTTCATTTCGTTATGCAAGATTTTGCATTGCAAACATTATACTAAGGAGGCATTTGTCAGATTGTCAAAAGAGAGCTAAAAATGTCCATAGGTTTCTATGCTGAACAAGAAAATGCTGAGGCAATGCTACCCTATTTCATTTATGTGGAGGAACTGTAATAATCTTGCAAAGGTGGGAGCATTAAATCTTGTTCTTCCTCTTGTGAAGTGATCTCTAGGGAACTACACTTCATTAAGAGAAAAGGAAATTCATTCCAACTTGTTGCTTCCAAGAAAAAAAGGATGAGATAAGCACTGGACCACATGTATTAGAAATAAATAATTGGACGCTGTTCTACACAAGAAAGAGCCAAGAGCTATCTAGGAAGTGGATTCAAAATAATTTTGAAGAATATAGAAAGCAGTCAGACTCAGGGAAGCTTTTTCATAGTAAGATCTGAATTCTTAATATGTATTTCCATGATTTCTGTTCAGTGTTCCAATATTTCACAAAGAAGAGGGTGTCAAGCTATTCTCAAAAGCATCTGAGAAGAAGAAATGGGTGAAAACTAATCAAGGAGAGAAGTAACTTAGAACTAAGGAGAAATTTCCTGACAGAACAATTCATCAGTGGAACAACTTGCCTCCAGAAGTTTTGAATGCTCCAACACTGGAAGTTTTTAAGAAGAGATTGGATAACCATTTGTCTGAAGTGGTGTAAGGTTTCCTGCCTAA
>JANHJO010008433.1:145364-158026 GCA_032468235.1 Pseudoxyrhopus heterurus | reverse complement strand
ACACAAGGAATTTGTCTTTGGTGCATATGCTCTCAGTAAACAAGAAGAAAAGAAAAGGGTAAATTGTAAGGGCAATCTATGCCATTTCTTCCTCACTGGACCAATCAGAATCTCTCCTTCCCCCAATACACACGCACACGAGGAGCGGGGAGGAACCAAGCAACTAGTTCTTTGCTCCATATTGGAATGGAAAGGGGGAAAGAGAGCTTCTCACTTTCATGCCAGTCAGATTAGTATCACCCTCAAAGTTGCTCTGCTAGAATGGTGGACAATCAGGAGCTCAGAGGAACACAAACACAAGAGGTACATTCTATGGAGAAGCAGATGGTTCAATGGTTACACCATTTAGTTGGAAATAAGTTGGCTTAGCTTCTGAACGCCGTGTGCAATTACAGTGTTCCAACACTGGTTCTGAACTGGCAGAGTCCTGAATGCGTAGTGCCTAATGTTGTTTGGGTGTCTGAACTGGAGCATCAGTTGTCAGCAATTTACCCAAGGACTCTTACAATTTTTGTATCATACTAGGCGGAGCACAGCCGCTGCTGGAATATGTGGAGCGCTCTGCCAAAAGAAACCTGCTTACTGCAACTGCCAGAAGCAGCACTTTTTCTGTGGTATCCAATCTTCAAGATGGAAACAGTATCATTTTAATATGTTTATGTCCAAAAACAAAATACAGATAGTCCTTGACTTATGACAATTGAGCCCAGAATTTATGCTGTTAAGTGAAACATTTGTTTTGCCCTATTTTACAACCTTTCTGGCCACAGTTGTTAAGTGAATCACCGCAGGTGTTAAATTATAACCCAGTTGTTTAAGTGAATCTGGCTTCCTCATTAACTTTGCTTGTCAGAAGGTCGCAAAAGGGGATCACATGACACTGCAACCGTCATAAATACGAGTCAGTTGCTGAGTCTGAATTTTAATCATGTGACCATGCGGACGCTGCAATGTTCGTAAGTGTGAAAAATGGTCATAAGTCACTTTTTTCAGTGCCACTGTAACTTTGAACGGTCACTAAATGAACCGTTTTAAGTCAAGGACTACCTGTAGATTAAAGCAGCACCATTTGACAAAAAATAAGGGCAGAGACAATAGGGCAGTGTGCTTTAGTAGGGAGCAACTGGAACCTTCAGAGTATCACACCATAGGATTGTAGGGGTGATTCGGATATCCCATTCTAAGGCTTGTGAAGAGATTCTGGTGCTGCAAAGAAAGACTAGATAAAAAAAAAATCTTTTGAATAAATAAAATTTCCCCTCCAATTTTTTTATTGGAATTTGAAATAGTTGTTACTATCCTACAGCCCTAACAAAATTCACCATGCGGGATTCATTGGGTTCAGCCAATCATAAATACTTACGGTATACTGTATTCCGGGCAATAAAATATATGAAATGTTTTAACTTATAAGCCAAAACATAAAATTGCAGTCTTTGGCTGTAACTGATGGATCAGAAGAGGAGATCTATTGGAACAGGTCAAAGATCTATTCAGAAAGTTGTTATCCAGAGGTCTGGTTCTGTGTGAATAGTGTATAACAAGTACATAAATTAACATCTCATTTATTATTAGATAATTGGTATCATGGAGAACTAAACTATCTTCGTTATCAAAATGCATTGTTTTAAAGTATTACATTATTAAAACCATCAGTTTTAGAAGACTGGCCATTGAGTATAAATGAGATGCTGTGCTGGAAATGAGTATGTTACTGAATTTCTTTCGCAGTGGTGCACAATCAGTCCTGAACACAATAAATAAACTTGTTTCAATATCAGAAACTCAATGAACTATGTAAAGTTCTCCTGTATGTATATGTGAGTTAACAAATGTTTTTTTTTTCAAGTTCAGTATACTTTGGAGGAGGAAGCCAGGCTAGTTGAACCCACATAACAGCAATATTTCTTCTGTTACATTTGAAAAGAACAACAAATAATGAATTTGTGTATAACTTTATTTTTTTAAAAAAAATCAAACTGATCATTAATGAGTGCAATTGGATTTTTCCATACATTCAACATATAGCTAAAATATACAAAAGTTCTTTACAGATTTTTTTTTAGGAAATAGTTTCCTAATTACTGAGGTGCTCTTTGGATACTCTTACAGATATATCAGAGCTGCTGCTTGATGAATAGTTTATCTGTGAGTAGGAGAAGGCTTAAGCGAGTGATGGACAACCTGTGTCCTATGGTGAAATATGACCTCTTAGCATCTTGAGAACTTTTGAAATTTGATGGCAAAATAGCCAGTTTTCAGGGACATGGGCCATCCATCCCCGCCCCCCCAAAGCTAAGAGAAAATTGATTTTCCCGCATCACTAGAAGGCATGCTCCACTTCTCTACCTGATCAAGAGAGGGAGCTTCACCATTGTCTAATTAAAGATTGGCCATTCATGGTTTAAACCAGGGGTATCCAACCTTGGCAACTTTTAAGACTTGTGGAATTTAACTCCCAGAATTCATGATGGCAGGGGAGTTCTCGGAGTTGAAGTCCACAAATCTTAAAAGTTGCCAAGGTTGGACACTCCTGGTTTAAATGTTCAAGTCATGGCAACAGAAGTTTCATGGGAAAAACCCAGGCAATTGGCTCTCTTCTATGTGATGGATAGTTATGATTCCCTGGGAATCAATTGATGTTGATCCTAAAACTGTATGTGGCTAGTGTTAAAATGGCCCTTTTCTTAAATATGTGGCTATCTGGAGTTCAGGAGTGAGTGACCCACATAGTTAAATACTGCACAAGTGCGTAAACTTCTCTGGTGACATTTGTAGTTCTGTTGTGATGTTCTGAGCCTATATTTTAATATTGACAGCAGAAGTTAAGAATTTGTGGACAATAACTCATCTAAAAAAAAGCAGAAGTGCGTGTGGAATATTATTAATTTTACCTTCAATAACACTTGTTAACAAAAAGAGGTATTTGTATATATTCAGGCTACACTAACATAATAGTTTAATCCCATATCTCTTCTCAAAAGACACTGGGAAAGCAAAGAATATTACCCCATACAAAAATAAAACCTAGCATTGCAAATTTAATAAGTTCTGTTGTATGAGTAGAAATACAATCCCCGCTACAGCAGCACACCAGGAAAAACTAGGATGAAAATGTATAATTTAAAAGATGACTGCCACTCTGTTCTAACACAGTTAGAACACTTATGAAAAAGAGAGCAATGCAACATTCACATTCAGCCATGCCACATAAAATCAGCTTGGTAAGGTCACTTCAGGCACCAAGGAATAAGCAGCGAAGCCAATCAACAGCACAAGTCTATTCAACTACATTTCACACCAAGCCCTCATTAAAGCAGCTTTCCTGAGGTTTTTTATTTATTTGCCAGCCAGGCAGAGAGACCTCCACTAAAGCGATAGCCAATCAATATATTGCCTCATCCTTCTTGCCTTATCTCTTTTTTTTTTTTGCTGGGCATTCAGAATTGCAATAGTGACACACTTGTCCCTCAAACCCGAAATAGGAGAAGACGCACGGCTAGATCAGATGTACAAGTGGAAGGGATTAAAGCAAAGCTTTTGATAGATTCTCACTCTCCCAAAATGGGATTTTGATGTCTTCAGGTCACCCAGATTTGAGAGAGACAAGCTGGATGAAGCAAGGAGGAGATCCAGCCAAAGAGTTCTGGTCAGACTTGAATACCCTTTTTTTGGACAGTTGAGGGGAATCAAGGAAACAGTTGAATCAGCATTTCATAAAATGCCCCTCCAGGTAGCATATATCGAACAACAAAAGCACATACAGTATATTTTATGGCTAAGAGAAGAGAGTGGTTCCTGAATCTCTGTAGAATGCATATATATCTCATAGCTATGGAAGCAAATTTGCCTTGAGGGTTAGTTAGTCAAGCAACTTTTAAAACAATACAAGCAATGCTTTTCTTGCAGCCCAATCAAATCTCAGAATAGGCTTACATAAGTCTGGTGGACTCATTTTATAGATCCTCCAGTTTCTCCACTCTTATAAACGTACCTCTCTAAGTGCTTTTTCATTCTCCCCTTTCAGTTACTGGCTATGGCATTGCTAAAATGAAGCAACTTTCAAAACTTTAATGAACTCAGAATCACTACCATACTTCCCCTCATTTTCAGTAGCCCCACTTCTTCCCAAACATAAAATGACATTTGGTATTAAATATTTTAGAAAAATATCACACACAAACATTTCCTTTAAAACAAAAGTTTGCCCTATTATCCAACACTAAAGTATTGCTCTCTCTTCTCTATCCTAGTCTAGCAAACCATCTCTTTCACAGAGAGGTTACTCAGATAATGTCTTTAGCTTAAAAATCAGCGCTGTTGTAGTAGACCTGTGCAACTTAAGAGTATAACTTTAAGAATGCCATTGTGCTCGCACTGCGAAGACAGGATTTACATAACTGAAAGTGGCTTTTCCACCAAACAAAAATACAGGAAGAGAATGCAAATAATGCCTAAACTAAACACTGATTTTCTGTCAAGCTTGTTCTCTTTAACTTTAAATCCTTTATAGATTCTGTTAGTAATTTCTCCAATGTGTTGAAATTACTCATCCTTCTGAGCTCTCTGAAGACTTACTGTGCATTAGTCTGTTCTGTTTGGCTCTAGTAGCATTTGTATCAAAATCATTAATCACTTTGATGTATTTATACATCACACTGGCCCAGCAGTGTGCACATATATATTTAACACAGATGAACAAATTCTATTCCTTGACATTATTCACTAAACCATCTCTTCCTAGTATCAATTCTTACCATCTTACCAAGTATGGCCTACCACATTAAAAAAAAAAAAACAGGTTTTGCACTTTCATCTAAGGAATGTAAAATATTCCAAATACATAGTCCATATGCATATAAATAGGTAAATGCTTCAGACAAAATACTCCAACTTTTATGACTGACCTTTGAAAAAAATAGCATTGAGAACATTAACAACCAGCCCTTGGGATATACACACTTGTCCGTGCACAGATATTTTAGAGAATCGAGTAGAACAGAAGAACATAAAAGAAAACCCCTCACTGCAACCCCAAAGAAGACAAACCCATTTCAATAGATATGCAACCCAATGAAAGAAGAGGGAAAAGTGCCAGAAGAAGTGTCCATGTAAATATGCATCTTTGATTCTTCTATTTCTAGTTCCTCAGGAACACAGTAGGTACAAGCATAGTGGAAGCAAAGGCTGGCTCCCAGCCTCTTCTACATCTCAACGAATAATCACTTCCATCCTCTGCCTTAAAGTGCCTTTGTGCTGGTTGGATGTGATGAGTGTGGAACAGGTTTCTGTGGGTAACAGCTGAAGAAGTAAACCTGCAAAAGGATGGCCATGTCCACAAAAACCTGGAGAAGTCCACACACCGAGAACTGGAATGGAGCTTGGTTCAGGAGGAAATACACCGTCTTGAAGGTGTCACCGCTGGTCCACATTAGCACCATCTTTACGCTTAAAAGAGAGAGAGAAACAAATCAAAAAGAGGGGGAAAAAGCAATAATAAAAGTATCCCGACACAGATTTTGCAATTCTGCTAATGCAGGGCTGTCAAACTCCTGACCCACGGGCCAGATGCGTCACATGCTGGCCCCGCCCATGCCCGGTTTAGCGAAGGGGGAAAAAGTCCCGATACGTCACATGACGCTGCCGTGACGACATGAGTTTGACACCCTGTGCTAATGGCAAAGCAAATATGTCCTTTTCATGAAGAATGAAAGCATTACAATGTTTATCCAAATAACTCTCAAGGCCAATAAGGGATATGAAACGAACTACAAATCACTGTCATCAATGTTCATATGTAAAGTATAATAAAAGTTTGATCAAATGCCTTTGTACTGCAGATAACATACGGGGTATATTTTTAGTCTGCTCTTCTGCAAAGTAATAAGTCACAAACCTATCAGGTTCATCCAGATCAGGCCATAGAACTTCATTTGACACACAGCCAAATGTGTCTTTCAAGACTAGATTCATTTACACACACACACACATAATTCAGATACTTCTCTTAGATTTTTTTTAAAGGTACCCACATAACAGATGTGCTTAACTTTGAACCAGCTTAAAATGTGCAGTGCTGTTGTCTAAAGACATGCTCATAAGTGTTCCTTACGTCATGCAGTACTTCATATTTTATAAATGGGTAAAAGAAGTCTGACAACTTGTTGAAGGCTAAAAAGGGGATGACCTAGTTCAGAGTATAATACCTTGTCTTAACAAGCAGGTTCTGGACATGCCTTTTTTGTTTTGCCCATAAATAAAATCTCCTCGCTCTACTTTTGTAAACTATGTTTTAATTGGTCATGATAATTGGTCATGATACTAAACAAGGAACACAATTTACCAGTGCTCCTCATTTTATATGAACAAAGAGATAGGGGTTCCAACTTCAAAATAAACCAGGATATTAAACTACATTTAAAACTTTGAGTTAGTTTTAGACTGTGCGTGAAAACCTGTTTGTTCTGACTATGCAACGAATGCATTGTGTTTAGGAAATCAACTGAACCATTCTGGATGAATCATGGAACATCTTGAAATGAAACAGAGAACATCTTGATTGATTCAGGTGGGTCCTGCAGGATGAATAGAGCAAGCGTGGGGCACCTTGCTCCTCTGTATCCTCTATCTTTGCATGGTTTGGGCAGCAAATCTTCCCTATCCTTAGCTACCACCTTTGATCCTCTCACCCAACACATTTCTTCTCTGGTATCTCTGCTTAGCTGCCACCACCAATGACCTTGCTGTCTTCCACCATACATGCTTCCAACATCCATGCCAAGTTCCAGCCTGCTTGTTCTGGATCCATGCCTAAAATGAACACTTTGGTCAGGATGTGGACCACCTGAATCTCCCTGTTCCATGCAAGTTCCTTTTGAACATTTTCTGTGATTTCAAAGCTAGACACACCTTCCAAAAATGGAAAATTAAGTTAATTAGAGGTTTCCCAATTTCATGGCAGCATTTAAACAAGGAGACTGCACATGGGAATCACCTGGACACAAAGTCTGTCCTATGCTGCCAGATAATCAGATTTTGTGGAAACAAAGAAATAAAGCAAATATCCCAAATATCCATGTGCCATGCCAGCCACATGACCATGGAGATGTCTTCGGACAGCGCTGGCTCTTCGGCTTTGAAACGGAGATGAGCACCGCCCCCTAGAGTCGGAAACGACTAGCACAGATGTGTGAGGGGAACCTTTACCTTTACCTATCCCAAATTATATAATTAACTCTACTTTAAAAAAGGAAAGAATATATAACATTGTTTTCCAAGACATTGTTTTCTAGTTTAAAGCACAGTAATATTTTTTTCTCGTCATATAATACTAAAATGAAAGCAATGTTAAATAGCTCTTATCATTTAAACGCTAAATGTTTTCATTAATGCATTATATATAGCAATTCAAAGGCAATGCCAGCTTTTAAGTGACTTTGTCTTAGTAAATTATAAATGCATAATCTTTTAAATGGAAATCATCAGGAATGCCCACTAAAAGTTTCAGAGCTGTTAGAATAACTTAAAAATACATTGGGCATCATGTACAAAATATAACTGAAAACCATGAGCACTTCAGGTCTTATTTACAATTTATGATGTGCAGCCATGAGCATGACTGAATTGAGAAATGGTCCAGCTCTTATCCAATCACTGAAATAAGAAAGAGAGCCAGAGATGCAGGTTAGAAAGGATACACTTTATATTAAGACCCAAAAATGTCTTTAAAATTGACAAAAGAGAGTGTACAATCTTCAATATTATCATTTAAGAATAAGCTTCATTTTGCGATGTGGTTAGGACTTACTGAAACCTGATGATAGCAAAAAATGTATTGTATTTGTGAATTACCAAACTCTGATGACTGAGAATAAAAATCTTTCTTCTACAAGAGAGATGAACTATTTACTATTTATTAAGATGCTACATCCCTAAGGGCAATGTTTAAAAAGTCAAGTAGTTTATATGAAATACATTTTAGAGCAGTCTAAATTAATTAAACATAGATTTCTCCTAAATGAAATAAGTTCTTTTGCAATACTACTTGATTTCAATGGGACTTGAATTCAACTACCTCATCACATGATTCAATCCACTATATATTCAAAGTTACACATGCATACATACATTTCATTTGTTTCTCCTGGTAATTCATGTGGATTAAAAATAAATATTCCAAAAATCAGCCTGCCTATCTGGGCAAACTATCCCCAGTAATTTAGAGAAGTGATGAAATTTTCAGAAGAAAGTTTGTATCTAGCTATAGCATCAGTTCACGTCAGAGGTTTTCATTTCAGAAGTTCCCAGACTTTCTTGATTCATGACATTTTAGCATCACTAACATTTTCACAGGCCGAAATATTGCCAGAAACACAGCTTCACAAAGATACGATGTTGCAAATGGATGTGTCAAACTCAGCTTTGCATATGAACATCACAAAAAATAGAATATATCTTGCATGGGAACCATGGTTCACACAAATGACAACTTTCAGGTTCCATGAAGAGATCCATTATCCAGGAAACAATAAGTTTCAAGATGAGTGTCCATGAATTTCCTGAATTTCCCAAAGAGAGAAATGGTTGAAATTTTGGAATGTCTTCTGCATGACTGGGAGCCAAGGCAGCAATTGTACGTGAGATCTTATTTGATTTTTGCCTAAAGAAAGATTGTTGTTGTGTTTGCTTAGAACATTCTCCAGCATTCAGTGTATGTGAAACTGCAACAAGGAACACTATAGATACTAATAAAGCTTTTATACATCCATAAACACCAGGAATGTAACAGCAGGATTAAAGATAACTGTTAATGAACTGTAGTCTTCTTTTAAAGAAACGCAAAACTAAATAATTTAGTGCACAGTTTGGGTACCATTTCCTATGGCCCCAATTCTACACTTTCACACCAAGCAGTTAAAATCTGAAAGTTGTTGTTTTTGGTTAATGACAACCCCTCTAAATAAACAAAGGAAACTGCTAACAGTTCTCTTATAACCATGAAGTGTTTTCGTTTATTTAAAAAAAAAATGTTTTCCCCCTCCTATATTTATGCGCAAAAGCTTAGGACCAATATCCAAAAAGCATAAATTGTTAAGCAATGCTTTAATCTGCATCTATAGTTCTACAATATGATGAAGTTATTCTGACTATGGTAAAATCCATGACATGAACATTTCTGCTTCATGTACGCTCCCGTTTTAAGGTATTATTGCCTCATCATTGCACATCCTCCAAGCCCTCCTGCTTCAAAATAATGGAACTTTTGCATATGCCTAAGGAAACCAAGTTAACTTTCTGCAATCAGAAAGAACTGGAAAAAAATATGTGGCTTTCTGCAAAGGCTGAACAGCTGCTCGGGCTCACTCTTACTTCTGAGGGACAGAAGAGGAAAAAAAAAACAGACCGAAAGCCCCAACTTGCAGGAAGCTAGAAGCAACACACAATCTGCCTGGAAGCAAGAAAGAAAGCCAAGTGCGCGGACAGATAGGAATTTTATTACACAAAGATTATTTTCCTCATTTTGAACAGCTGCTCCACAAAACAGTCTTCCTCTCCATTAATAAAAAAAAGGGGGGCGATATGTAGCAGGGTTGTAATTCTGTGGAAAAACATCCAAAAGTGTTTTGAAGGATTAAAAATATGCTAAGAAGGGTCTGTGCTCTGGGCTAGCCAAGTTCATGGCACTTTCCTCCCACCCCGCCTCACAAAAGACATGACACTAATGTAGCATGGAAATTCACAGGCCAACCTGAAATAGGATAATGTCCAAAACGCTACCAAGTGAATTTTATTAATCATTCATGAAGGGCAGAGTATATAAATAGTGAAATGAAAGATAAAAAAAAATAAAGGCTGAATTGTACATGTATACAACACTCCCAATTTAGTGGTCATAAAATTCCAAAGTGTTTTAAAGCAAAAATAATGCTTGCACAACATTGAAGACAAATGGAAAAAAAGATTCACAAACCACAAGCAGCGTCTGTGCCAGGGAAGTCAATATGGCAGCTGTGACCACAATCAAAGCACTGCCCTTTATTCACAGGCGTTGTGTCGCACATAACGAAGAGGCAGGGCTTCCGTTGTGCAGTTGCAGCTACCATCTTGCCTTCTTGACCCTGCCCCGCAGAGACACAAACGTAAGTTTCTAACAGCCCTGTTCAACACAAACCTAAGTAAAGTACGCAAATACTGTATGAACACTCAGAACTATATTTTCACGGCAGTCTAACCTGTATAAGTAGTCCTTGACCTACAACCACAATTGAGCTCAAAATTCCTGTTAAGTGAGACATTTCTTAGGTGAGTTTTGCCCCATTTTTACGACCTTTCTTGCCTTGGTTGTTAAATGAATTACTACAGTTGTTCAGTTAGTAACCTGGTTGTTAAGTGAATGTGGCTTCCCCCCATTGACTTTGCTTGTCGAGGTCTACCTGTAGCATATGTACTAATGCTATGCACACTTTGAAGGTGGTTTGAAAGAATGGCTGATTTTAATCACCTTGTCATTTTTTTTTTTTGCTGCTGCTGCTGTTTTAAGGAGTCAACCCTTTAATGTGAAAGCAGATCCCATTTTTTTCAAACTTCTATAGTTTAGAAGCCGGAAAATGACAGCTTGGCAAGTCCAAAATCAGTTTTTCTATATCTTTTTTAAGAATGCGAGCCCTAATATACCCCAATCATAACACTGTGATCTTCCCATTATAGCTAATGTTTCTATTACAAGCACATTTTCTGCAAATCTTCTAAGAACCATCACCTAAATGACCCGAGGGGGGGGGGCGGAGGGGGGCAGTGTGTCATCCAAAACCAGCGGTGCCAATTAGGAAATGCTGCCGGCTCCAGGATAATCAGGAAAACAAATCCATATTAGGCAGAAATAAGATCTACAAAATACTGAAACATACTGCAATGGGGCTAGTTAAAGTAGCAAGAGGCTCAAGGGGAGCATCCAATTTTGCGACAATACACAAGCCAGAGAAAACAAAAGAAGCAGGAGCTGGACCGGAAGAAATGCTATTGCCAGAGGCTCAAGCAACAAAAATAGCATTTCCATGCGATGTAACTCACTCCTGTGATATCCAATGTCAAACCTGCCCTCTAATATAACTGCCTTATAGCGGAGCATTTAAAAGTTTCAACACGGGAGGCAAAAAGAGCAAGCCAGTTATGCAATGCAGAGGATTTAACGGCAGTCATTACATGCAAAACAGGAAAGAATAGTACAGGTAGTCTTCGACTTACAATCTTTCAGTTATGACGGACCCAAAAAAGGGGACCAATGGCCTGAATCTGAAGTTCTGACATTCACCCCTCCCTAGTAGTCGCATGACCTGCACTATAGGCACTCAACAATACTACCACATTCATGGTCATTTGCAGTGCCCTAAGTTCACTTGAGTGTGTTTTACAAGAGTTTTGCCAAAAATCCCTCCATATGACAAAATTGGACCATAGTGAACAATGGATTTGCACAAAAACTGTGCCATTCATCTAACGACTGCAGCATTCCTTTTACGACTGCTACAAAAGCTTGTAAAATCAGGTTGGTCACATGATGTGTTGGATATGTTAGCCACCTTGAACTATTTTTAAAAATAATAAAGTCGGGAAATGAATGAATGCATGAATGAATGAATGAGTCTCTCTCTCTCCCTCTAACTCCCTCCCTCCTTCCCTCTCTCTCTCCTCCAGAAAAATCAAAATTATTTGCCACCTATGTTGAAAAGTAATACAATATTAATATTAAAACCCATCAAACAATTGTGAGAAGCAATAGTGATAGGGAACGTATCGATTTTAATTTTTAGTGCAGTAAATATTGATTAATGTAAGCCATGCAAACAAGTTTTAAAAACATTGCTACACCACAATAATGCTACATTGGTTGACTCTATATCTAAAAAGGTTAAATCATGGCAACTGGCCAGAGTTTGTTAATCTGAGATGTTTTGTTACTCATCCAAGTAACTTCATCAATCAAAAATAAAAAAATTAGGCAGGGAGTCAGAGAATCGTTGGAATAGACTAACTCTTATCACACCAACTGCAGGGGTTTCTCCCCAAAATATATTTCAATATGTTAATGAAGACTCAGGCCAAAAGTATCTAAAAAGGGTTAAGACAGAAGATGGGTATGTTCCCCATCACCGTTGGCCAACCCAATTCTCTCTTCAGGTTTTACTTTAAAGTCCTCTTCTAGCCAAGAGGCCCAATAATATATGAGAAGGATACCTATTTAGAACTCTGCTCCATCTACTTGCTGAAAGGTTATTTTATTTATCATGCAACAGAGCTACAAACTCTTGACTGTTTCAGAAAAGATTACCCACTGCATCATGCACATAATCTATTCTGTAAACTTCATGACAAATTTAGAACACATTTACAGGGTAAACTTAAAAAAAAAAATCTAGGAAGGTGCAAAATTAAGCAAAAATAAATGTTTCTAATTCAGATTTCTAAGACTAGGATAATGGTAACTGACTTTTACAATATAAGCTGAAATTAACCATTTCAAAACATACATGATTCTTTCATCATTATCTCCTTCTCTCACACAATCTCTTTTTCCCTCAGGTTAGGTGGGCCATTAAAACAGCGTGGGTAATATCTAACTGTGGAAAGTATTCTTTTATTAGTCTCCCTCCTGAACATTTTAG
>JANHJO010008433.1:98268-109139 GCA_032468235.1 Pseudoxyrhopus heterurus | reverse complement strand
AACAAGCTTATCTTAAATGTCAATAATTGAATTACAATATAAATAACAAATAAAATCTTAAGCTACATTCACTTATCCAAAGTGATACAAAGCTACAAAACCAGCAATTGTTTTCATTCTCTGTAGCCAACAAGATCTATTATTTGATACGGAGCTAAATCCTGTTCAAAACAATTCTCTCTAAATTTTGCAAATCTAGGAAATTGCCATATTTATTTATTTATTTGTTGGAATTTCTATGCCGCCCCATTCCCAGAGGACTCTGGACGGCTCACAACATATGATGGATGATGAAACAAAGTCAACAACTGCCTTCATTCACCACATATATGTATCTCTTACATACACACACACCAACCCAAACATTCACATTTCCAAATTCATTTATAAAAATAAAAAGCATGGATTCAAAACAAAAAGCCAACGATGTAAATTATTAAAACAGGTTTTTGGATATTTCAGGTCATTAATTCATAGAACTCAATGTTTTAAATGATACAAGAACATGACCAAAAAAAAATATTGCATTAAAATTAGAAACAGACATTTCAGAAAAACCTCTAGTGTATACTGCTCACTATGGTAATCATAAGAAGGATATATTAAGTGAATTACTCTTCTTATGCAGGACAGGTTTCATATTAAACAGGCCAGAAATGTAGGCTATATAAATTAAGAAGCTCTGAGCTACAAATTGAATTTACTGTCATAAAGCAGGTGACTCAAGAAAAACTCCAAGAGTGAAGGCTCAATATTGACTAAAAAGCAAAGAGGAGACTGCATTTAAAAAAAAGTCTTTGATTAAAAGCTTATGGAAGGATTCAATAATTTCCAACAATTTAACAAATATCCCAACCAGCGCAGAGTAGACTGTTTACAGATCCTCTGAGATTTTCCCATTAAAGATTTGTTTCATGTAACACATTTTTCTGTGCACCTGCCCATTCTGTCAGTGTTAGGCAATGTGAATATCATTAATTCCCACCCAGAATCAGCTGCAAGTGTGAAGGACTTGGTTGTATACATACTGAAGCCAACCATCCAATCAGAAAGTGGAAAAATATGAACTTAGGAGAATTAATAGGATGAATGCACATACGGATGGATGCACAGATGGAAGGAAGGAAATCTAGCAAGTCTGCCTTCTTTGCATTCCCACATCTCACTATCTAACCTTAAGACATGTGGATTTCCAGAATTTCCCAGTGGGAATTCTGGGAGTTGAAGTACTCACATCTGAATGGTTTCCAAGTTTGAAAATCACTGCCGTATCTGAACTGAAGAGGAGGGAAAAATAAGCATGCACAGGTCTGTAAATTATACATATTTTTTATGGGATCATGACCTCAGCTTTTTCTCTCGTTTCTGTTATTGACCAACTTTTTATTATCACAAAAGGAAGAATGAACACTTACAAAAGCTGAGTATGAGAAAACTGTAGAATGTTTTTGCACATCAACGGAAATATATATGCATGTGATGGTCATACCCTATTCCCACATTTTTTATTTGAAGGTCACACATAACTTTGATGGAAACCATCTGAACCTCTAAGAGGTAAGAGTGCTGACTCGCTTGTCCCACGATTCATCTAATATATCACAGTGTTTGTTATCACAACCAGACATTCATGATAGATGGAAGGACCTATCCGTAAAACGATGGAATGTTACGCTTCTGAGCAGAACAATGAGTAGAAAAGGATATTTCAGGAGGATGCCACATGAGTTTAGAGCAATGAATGTAACACCAAGAAGCGTATGAGTATATAGTAGCAATCAGAAATGAATGGTGGGAAGGTTTTTCTTCTACAATTTTGCAAAGGAGAACAACAGAACCCACTTCTATAGTTCACTACTCCAATAAATAGAGTCACTGGATGAGAACTGCTTTGATTAGGATTTGGCATATTCATATACTGCACAATATTTTTCAAACTAAATAACATTTCCTTAATTGGAATCCTCTTTAAATGTTGAAATATCAAAACAGAGTTTTGCCAAAATATAATGGAGCCAGAGAAAAGAGAGGAGAAATAACATTATACAGAATCAATATGCAATGATTTTAACCAACCTGAAAAGGAACGTCGTTTTATATTCAACTCATTAGCCACACGTACTTCAGTGCACAGTTTCAGCATCAATAACATGGTGGCTATCATTATAATGCTTTGCAATAGTAAGGGTGACTCAAAATGTCTCCCAAACCTAAAAGAAGAAAAAGAGATATCAAGTGGTTGAACACTAAAATAAAAAAAACTTTCATAAAATAATATTCCAGTATGGATATAAATTAATTTACTGATATTCAAATTCTTCCAAGAGCAGGTCACCATTTTAATTCTAGGTAGGGAACCAGAATATATATCTATTAACTAGATAATCTTTTGACAAAGTCACATCAGATGCAAAATAAAGTGCTCTGAATAATTATAGAAAAATATAACAAATAATGGATAACAAAATTAACAAATTAAGAGTAATTTTTTCTGAGTTTCCTAATCTTACATAGTGAAGAGAAGATTGTAAAATAGTGGTACTGGACATTCTTAATTTTAAATATATATTTTTTGCCAATGAACCTAAATCTATGCATAGAAAATCAGTTTCTCCCAGTAAAACCACTAGAGGGAGATCCATTCTCCTCTTAAGCCTTTACTGATCATTAATAAAATCATATACCTGTAACAGCTTCATAAAACATTTTTAAATATATTAAATTAATACTTAATATTCATGGTTTTTTTTTTTTAAATATCATTTTTTAAAAAAATCTCAGCCTTGTAATATTCATTTGCACTATGGCAGGTGCGACCAATTGGGCTTCCTTCAGCATCAATTGGTCTTACCTCTGCAGTTGATTAACAAGGCATGTGTTCAGACAATCCATATAATCAGTAATTCAAAAATACAGTTTAAAGAACGCTGGAGTCTAACAGCACACAAAACAATAAAAGACTCACTTGGTATTTAAGAACTGTGCTTGCAAGTTTGTTGATAAACATAAAAGATCTTAACTGTCTCTCGGTCATTCAAGTATGGAGACATAAAGTGAGTTCCAGGAAAGGCAGTGGTGAATTTAGCATCCCGGCTTATTACCATAGCAAAATGAGAAAATTTAGCAAATGCAGCATTTTCATATACATACATACAAATTTCCTAAAGGCAAGCACCTTTTGCACTGTTTCCCATAGGCACAGAGAATAGAATAGAGAGAACAGGCAGAGAAAACAAGGTTTCTGGACAAAACAGGGAGAAAGAATTTGCTTGCATTTGAATGACTAGGCGTTTGTACTATACAATGTTTGGAATAAAAAGACAAAGGAGAGTTGCTTGGTCTCCACTAAATAAAAACAAAAGAAAAACAGAGAAAGCAAGAAAAAGAAACTTGTTCCCTTCTAAAATGCTCTGTGATTGACAGCACTGGGAAGGGGGAATTTTAGTAAATCATCAAGAAGATATCCCCCAAAAAGATTTGTTTCCTGATCTGATGAGAAAGGGAGAAAGGAGGAATATCATAATCTATGATGAGCAGGATACTTTCCATTACTATTGTAACAAATAGTAATTTCTGGTTTTCACAACAGCAACAAAGCATAACTAACTTCATCACAGACATCACAGATTGTTCCAGTAGCTCAAAATTTATTGCTTAAGATTATTTTTGTGTGTAAACACTTATACAGGTAGTCCTCGACTTACAACAGTTCATTAATGACCGCTGAAAGTTACAACTGCACTGAAAAAAGTGACATGACCATTTTTCACTGTTACGACCTTTTCAGTATCCCCATGATTATGTGATCAAAATTCAGATGCTTGGCAACTGGTTCATATTTATGACCATTGCTGTGTCCCAAGATCATGTGATCACCTTTTGGGACCTTCTGACAAGCAGTCAATGGGAAAGACAGATTCACTTAATAACCAGGTTACTCACTTATCATCTGCAGTGATTCACTTAACAACTGAGGCAAGAAAGATCGTAAAATGGGACAAAATTCACTTAACAAATATCTCAACAATTTTGGGGCTCAATTATAGTCGTAAGTTGAGGACTGCATGTATAGCCTATTCTTCCTTTCAGGAAAGTTTGCAGCAACCAAATCATACCTTGTCCCTCACAGTCTCTCTTGCTTTTGCTGTAATAATTTCATATACATCAGGGGTGTCAAACACAAGACCTGGGGGCCAGATCCGGCCCGCAGGGTGCTTAGATCTGGCCCATGGGGCTGTCCTGGAGACAGCAAAGGACTAGCCCGCGGCGCCTCTGCCAGCAAAAATAGAGCTCGGGAGGACCTGTTGCAGGACGCTGTCACAGCCGAAAACTGAGCTCAGGAGCCCATTTTCGCTGGCAGACTGCTCAGGCCACCAAAGGTGCCCTCCCCCAACACGGGTGATGTCATGCTGGCCACCCTGGCCATAAAATGGTCGTAAAATGGGGCAAAATTAACTTTAAAAATATCTCATTTAGCAACAGAAATTTTGAGCTTAATTGTGGTTGTAAGTCGAGGACTACCTGTAAACCAAAATAAATTGAAGAATCTGAGTAGCCTTTCTCTAAAAGCAGCCCATTAACAATATTGAACAGAAGGATTCAATAACAATGAACACCAATACAATTCTTCATTTCCTGAACTTTCTCTCAGCATGTATTAATATAAATGATAGGATCTCCATTAAATACCACGGTAAATTGTTTTGATCAAATTATCTACTAGAGGCTAATGTACAGTTGTCTTGCTCTGTGTGTGTGAGAGAGGCAAAAGATATCCAGAGAAAGTGCAAAAGGGAGTTTCAAAACATTATCTGCCTTTTCTTTAAATTTACTATAACAGGGCAACTTGGAAGTGAAAAGCTTACATGAGTCAACCTTTTAAAAGTCCTTTAAAATACAGCCTTTTCCCCATAATTAATTATAAAATCTAAAAAGGTGTGAGGAGAGGAAAGTAGCACTGTTTGCACTCACTACTAGCAAAAACACAACCATCATCAGAAAAGTGGTCCTGCAACTAGTTGGCATAAAAGAATTGCACCCTTAAAGCCCACAGCCGGTCTTTTTAAACATCTGTCACTGATAAATACATCTGAAAAGCCCATCTTATAACAGCCTTGTGCTGTTATATGATTTAGGTCTAGTTTTAAAGGAGGGGATTCTGGGCTCAGTGCTTCCCTTGTCTAACACATTTAGGTAGGCTATATAAATTAACGAGCCTGTCATGCCTTCCTTGTTCCTTATTTTTGCCAATTATTCTTTCCCAAACTGGGACAAGGTTGGAGCTGTGTTTTCTACTGGCCAGATAACAGTAAGTAAGTCGGCATTCCCCACCCCTTCCAATTACATAGAAACAGGAAAGCACTCAACCGATTTCATTGCAAGCAAAACACTAATAGAAGAAACCTGATAATTCCTTTGGATTATCCAACTCAGCAGCTGTATGGGTACTGTACTCCATAAAACAGCTCAGCAACTAATGTTATGAATACTTGCATTTTTTTTCCAAGAAAAAATAATCCTTAGCAAAAAGAGGGCCTAATATTTCATAATCTTCTCATCAAATCCTAGCTTAAACAGATGGTTATGTCCAAGCTTACATTATCTGTTCACTTTGGTCTGATTTAACAATATAAATTATAAAATACAGATTTTATGCTAAGGAACATCACATGAACATCAAGACTGATACTCCTCAATTATCCAGATTTATTTAATGGTACAAATGGTACTATTTGTAACCCAATTTTCATCATAAAACATAAAGTCATGTATTTCGTCCATCTTGTATTAAGTCCTTACTTTTAAATAGGCATATTTGGAACTAGTGACATTTTCAAATTTCATTAACACTTATCTATAATATTCCTATAAAAGGATGTAGAAGATGTTTTAGGAAGGCATCTATTGTCTTACATTTATTAAGGCAGATTTCTTATTTTTATTACTTAAAGGTTTTTAGCTTTCTCTTCTCCTAGGCGTTATTTTTCCTAAATTCCTGTCTACTGTCTTCACTTTCAAGTTTTCCTTAATTGCTCATGAATTCTCCAATTTAAATTTAGACCAGCTAAAGATGTGAAGTAGTAAATGTCATCACAGCTAACCATGGAACATTTTAGCTACTCACCAATAAATTCCTGGGGAAAATGTGCTGTAGTGCTAGATTAAGAGGCAAGAATAAATTCTTCAAATTTTGCGCTAGTCACCATCTTTCAACCTAACTACTTTCACAGGTTGATTGTGAGGAAAAATTGGGAAGGATGAGAGATACAAAGAAAGACACCCAAACAATTTCCCTACCTACCTATTTGGCTTTTGGATTAAAAAAAGATCTATTATATTTAAATTGCAGAAAGGTGTTCTATTTTCAAGATCCTTTGGTGCTGTGGTTTTTTTATTTTTCATAATTACAACTATGTAATAACAATCAGGAAATGTAGCCCCTTAAATAAATGAAAGCACACACATTGTCTCAGTAATATTTTATTTACAGCACAGTAATAACATTTATGACATAAACTTAAACTGAGGATCTGAAATTATAATTACACTGGTTTAGGGGGGGAAGCACCATAGGAAAAGTAAAGGTAACTAGTCTCTGTCATTTATCTAACTGGTGAAGAGGATGGAGAGGGAACAGATGACCCTCCAAATGTTACCCGACTGTTATTCTCATCATCCTGTACACTAGACACATTGACAGGAACAAAAGAGACTTCGCCAGTTTCTAAGGGGACAATATGCTTCATTCTTATCTCTAATTCCAATGATAGTCTTGATCAGCGTGGCTCAATAAGGATTCAATGAACATTCATTATTCCTTTACACAGAATTGTTTAATGAAAGATCAATCTCCAAACACAACTATAAAGCAAATAATAAAAATCTAATTCTTCTTCAGGCCACAAAGGAAGAAAAATATAAGTAGCAGCCAATCTTTTTCAAAAGTCAGATCCTGATTGTAGATAAGCAAAACAATTTAATGCAATCGCAAGAAAAATACAATACTTCTATTTGTCTCCAAGTGCTTTATTCCGCATTACATTCTTAAATTATAACAATACTTCCTAAAAGGTCATCTGTAACCAAATTAAAATCTGAGGAAAGCCATTCCCACCAAGATTCATGGATCAAACTACCGTAAATATATAGTGCTAATGGTTTCCTTTATGTTTAGTCATAAACATTGATCAGCTATATTATGATGAAAGATGATTTGCTGTAAGATCAGGATGAGAATCTTCTGAAGTTGAAGAAAAGGCTGACAGAGATAACTGTGCTATTCATCCACCAGTCTAGGATTCCCACTAAATCCTAGAGCTATTTGATACTAAGACCAGTGTTGTTACATTTCAAATGTCATATGACAGACACAATAACTTAATTCCTACACATAAATTGGGTCTGCCATAATCTAATAATTTGTGAATTATCCCAAACTAAGCAATTGTCATCAAACACAGCCCTGCTTGCTGCATTCTCGTACATGTACGATTAGCACAAGTTATACTGAAATGCATTTGGGAAAGAGAATGTAAATTTTAAAATTAGATTCATTTTACATTCCATTATTTTTATTTTATGCCTGACACTTCCACATAGGAATATGACATATATAAGAGAATCTGACAATGCTGCTGTATAATGGAAACATGTATCCTATACATAACACATAACAAACAGCCAGTTTCCAGAAAGGTATCTATGCTTATCCGGCAAAAAACTAAAAGTTGTTGTCATTCTAACATCATATAAACCTTTGCTGATCACAATAGTCCACAAAACCTGGTGTAGTAAGTAGTGAGGCTTTAAAGCTCCACAACTTTCTCAGTTAGCCACAACAATCTACAAACTGAAGAAATGGACTAGTGCAGGACTGTCAAACTCCCGGCCCAGATGCGTCACGTGCTGGCTATGCCCATGCCCAGTTTAGCAAAGGGGGGGAAAGTCCCGATAGATCATGTGATGCCGCCGTGACATAGTTTGACACCCCTGGACTAGTGGTATACTGCAAATACATTATTCACATAATGGAATATATGGGGATAAATATACAGCACTTGATTGCAATCTCTTAAGACAACTTTGTCGTTTTTCCCAGAGTCACAAGACTGCCATCTGATCTGACATAAAGACACTTTTGATTTAAGGAGTTGCAGACAGGTCCGATTGGTGTTTGCCTGCTCTTGAAGTATTTTTTCCCCTTCAGTTCTAAAATACCACATACCAGCCTTATTCTTCACAATACATTTAATTGTTCATTAAGCTTATACTATGTCTGCTAGATGAATATTGCTAAAGCCTCCGCAGCTAGTTTCAAAAGAGCTTTTGTTTAGTTTACACATTTTCAAATCCTGGCAACTTCAGGCTGACAAAAATAACCAAACTTTCCAATTCAGCATATACAGTATATTTCAAAATATTAGATATCACAAATGTAGGACTTTCATTAGGTATCACAGATTTAGGGCAACCACAAAAATGCCATTTGGGTTTCAGCCAAGTTATCCTTTTTTGATTATACTTATGAAATATTGACAAAGGATCCAGAGAGAGGCCAAATACAACTTATACTTCAAAGGAGTTTCATGGAATTTGGCAGCACAGTAAATCTCAATCTCTCTCTCTCTCTCACACACACACACACACACACACACACACTTTTCTTTTTCAGGTATCAATAGATCATCCAGAAGTTCAGAAAGAAATGTAGTTTTTAAAAAAGAAGCAACTTACCAAAAGAGTATCCTTAAAATGTTTGCAATTAATAATACTAAGCACACGTAGGTTGAAAATCCCTCTGCGTTCTGTGTCCTTTTAATATCTCGGTATTGAGGGATATATGGCACTACACCTCCAAACATCATGGCTGCTGAAGCCCCCCAGGATATCAGCTGTTGAACTGCAGTTACCAGCCATTCCCAGCCATCGGCTTCCATCATGGGCAGGATGATGTCCCTTAGCATGAGGACAGTTGGTAACAAAAGGGAAGCCCCTTTATTACTTCCTCAGGATTTATTGACTTGTATTCATATCTGATTAATCTTCCAATAGGCCATATGCCATTCTTTAAGCAACACTAGAAAAACAAAGTGAGATGAGACAAACTCAAAACTTGCATGAAAATATTCAGTCGCATAATTAGAAAGTAATTAGTCATATCATAATGGTCTAGAGAAAAAGGCAATCTATTTGTCTAAACTAGTGCTTGCTTCACCATGCTGACATTCAAACAAAATGTCTGAGTTGTCAAGCTTAACAATCCTAAAAATAAGTTTTCTAACAAAATATACTTACTAAAACTTATTGGTTAATACTCATGATATAAAATGTGCTCATTTGTTGTGTTACTGGTTCCAGCCTAGCAAGCTTTTTCAAATTAATTCCATTAAAGGTCTGCATATTTTTATAGTATAGACCAAAAATTCACAGGTTGGATAGCACACTTATAATTAATGGCATAAACATGTAACACTTTTAGGACTGATGATACTTGTAAGACAACTACTGTCCATAATAAAAAGGCACATATTTTAATGAGATACAAATCAGAAGCAGTCTAGTGGCCTTTAATTAAAATGTGTTAGTTAAGAAAGGTACGACCAGATTCCTTAGGATTTTTGGTCATCAAAAAATAACATGGCTCACCTCTTACAAAATCGACTTTCCATGGTTGAGAATTCCTATAATCATGAATTTTAATGAGTAGAAATTCTACAGAGACTGATAAATTGCCGTTGACTTATATAGTCAACAGCAATATAAACAAATCTTACTCCAATTAGCATGGTTCTGGAGTATTTTAAAATTATTCCTTTTCAGAAAATAAGCAAGAAGCATTCCACCTTGTACATAAGAGAGAAAATATCTTTCAAAATACCTCACTTCTCAATTGAACTCTTAATAATTTTCTTATTTAGCAAATTACATTGTCATTGTTTTCCTTTCATTAGAAGTTATTTCCATCAATCAAAATTGTTTTTAATCAACAAACTCACCTTTTCCTCCCTCAGACACATACTACAAATACAACAGCAGGATTGTCTTAATGCATGGGCCTGATGGGCACTTACATTTTATTGCATTTTTTATTAATCGGTGTTATTTTATTAAATAACACGATGTTGTTGGACATGCCAATAAAATAAATATGTTTAATTTTATTGACCATACACTGCTTTGCCCAGGGCCCATAATGCTTTTAAGACGGCCCTATACAACAGTTGCAACTCCCAGAATGCCCAGTCAGATCACAGGGAATTCTGGGACCTGTAGACCCAATTCCCCTGCAGGGCATGCAACTTAAAAAAGCTTATTTAATTATTCCAAGTCATTCTCAAAACGTGCCATACTAACTTCTTGCCAGGGGAAACGATTAACTACCTGCTTGTCCAGGAAAATTAAGACAGGTAGTGCTCGACTTCCATCTACCAACCGAGCCCAAACTCTCCACTGCTAAACGAGACAGTTGTTAAGTGACCATGGCCCCATTTTGCAACCTTTCACACAGTTGTAAAGTGAATCTGGCTTCCCCATTCACCTTGTCGGAAGATTGCAAAATGACCCCGTGACACTTCAACTGTCCTAAATACATGCCAAGTTGCCAAGCGTGCAAATTTTTCATCACATCACCACGGGGATATCGCAACAAGGTTGTAAGCCTGAAAAATAGTCATGAATTCCTTTTTCAAGTGTCGTCGTAGTAACTTTGAATGGTCACTAAGCGGATGGCTGCGAGTCAAGGACCACCTGTGCCGTTAAAACAAAAAGAATCAGAAGAAACTGATCTATGAAATCATGAAAAGTAGTGAATGAAGAGATGAAAGAAACAGACTACATTCTCTGCTCCTAGAGCAGGGGTCTCCAACCTTGAC
>JANHJO010008433.1:77615-88204 GCA_032468235.1 Pseudoxyrhopus heterurus | reverse complement strand
TGATCTTGGAGCCCAGGAAAATAAAATCTGTCACTACCTCCATTTCTTCCCCATCTATTTGCCAGGAATTGAGAGGCTTGGATGCCATGATCTTAGTTTTCTTAATGTTGAGTTTCAAGCCAACTTTTGCACTCCTACTTCACCCGCATCAAGAGGCTCTTTAGTTCCTCTCAACTTTCTGCCATTAGAGTGGTATCATCTGCATATCTGAGGTTATTACAGAAATTTGATAAATACATAAGGAAAATTCTTGTGAATTTTTTTTGTTTAAAAGTGACATTAAAGGTTGAAAACTGGCTTCATATTAACATTGAATTCATGACAATTCATCCACTTTTTTGTTTGAATATATTTATAAACTTTTATACCAAGTGTAGTTTACATCACGTATGGATGTTAAAACTATCAAGTACGAAGAAAGCAGAGTAAGATTCCATGAGGTTCTCCACAAGAACTAGGTGGTTTTTATGTTGTTTTAGAGGGTCTTGAACACCTGACTCTTTGCCTTGACCTTTGACTACGATGGATGTAGTATCTTCCAAGGAGTGGGTACTTTTGCTTCTGTCATCTCCTTCCTTTTTTACCTTTTGTAAGGGCTTTTGTTCCTTGTTTTTATTGCATTGTATTGTTTCTTTTGTGTTTTTGCTTGTGAAGTGCCCAAATTGTTGGGAATTGGACAGCGTACATATTTACTAACAACATTATGGTTTTCAGCAAATGAACTGAGGAAATTAGATAACTGAATAATGTCAGGAATATTACCAGAACCTGGATGACGTTTTTCGTATATCATGCTAAGTCATAGTTTGGTTCATCATGGTTTAATGAGTAAGCAAAAACTGGATATATTTGTGCTCTAAGTTATAAAACATTATTTACAAATTTCAATTTGTCAATCACTAAGCAAAAAATAAAAAGATTGCACAGTGGTTTATAGTATGTGAATCGATCTGTTTTATGCTGATATATAAGCCCATATATTTTGTGCCCACTTTTGGTATGTTAATAACATTGCCTAAAAGCACATAGTTGAATTCATCATTGTACAAACTGACATTAAAATGTTCAAATGAGGTCATGTTTTTGAAGTATAAGTATTTCAAGGATCACATTTTTTTAATTTGTCAAGTAAAACACACTTTTTGGTGTAATATTCAACATATTGTTGTATAAACTGTTGTTAGTTTTCTGATTCACCTTTCCTGTAAGAACTCAATGTTTCTTACACAGTGATCTCCAGCAGTTAAAATATTTTAAATACTGAAAACCACCCAGATTAAAAACACCTTATTTAACATTCAGAGAATAGCATGGGTGTAGAGAGAAATTTTTAATTCAGGGATTGGCAATCTATGGCCTGTAAACCAGATGTAGCCTCCCATGCACAGTCATTCAGCCTGTCATCTGAAAAAGAAATATAGTCACCGAGCCCAGGGGTGTCTAACTCAAGGCCTGGGGCCGGATCTGACCCATGGGGTGTTTAAATCTGGCCCATGGGGCCGGCCTGGAAATAGCAAAGGACTAGCCCACGGTGCCTCTGGCAGACAAAACGGGGCACGGAGGGGCCATGCACAGCCCCCCCGCAGCCCGTTTTTGGCCTGGATGGCCTCCTGCAGCACCCTAGCAGCCAAAATGGGCCGCGGGGGGAACATGTGTGGCCCCTTGCACCCTATTTTGGCCAGCAAAGTGCTGCAGGATGCGTCCATCCCATCTCCTCCCCCAAGGAGAACTACAGTGCTGATCCGGCCCTTGAAGAAATCCAGTTTGACACACCCCACCTAACCCATAAGATAGAGGAAGACCACTGGCTCCTTCTGCCAGCAGCCATTTTGGTGATGACTCATTAGCTGCCCACTGGGAATTAAGTAGCAGGTCCCCTGAAATCCTGGCAAAAGGCTTGTCTCTAGTTCCTACATTGAAAGTTTCCGATACCTGCTTTAACATGCACCCAAAACAGTTTAATCAGCAGATCCTAAATACTAGAGGACAGGCAGAAGAACCAGATCCATCTATAGGTCATAATATCACCAGCAAGGCTTCTTCTCTGACTTTCATGACAATTTATTTTATAGCAGAGAATTCCAGATAACTTGATTTTTCAGGATTACCTGTGCCAAAGGTAAACTAGGCTCATTTGATTAGGCCTCTACAACAGCTTTTTAAACTCTGGCATGAGACATGACTGGCCTATTGCAGAAGTTTGTGTGCATTCCTAGAGTAAATACATTTTTTAAAAAGAGACAATACATTATCCGAAAAAATAGAATTGTTTTTAGAAAACACTTGACATTTTTAATTTCTTTATTCAAAAGTACATTTAACTTTATTTCCAAAATCAATGGCATTTTCCAATGAAAATCTGGTAACATATTTACGCAGTTCAATATATTCACATGAAATGTAACCATGGAAGAATTCTCCTATATTAAGTCTGGTTTTCAGAAGTTTCCAAGAAACGTGACTTGAAATAAATAGCCAAAAAGTCAATATCTGTATTTGGTTGAGTAGTCTTTGGGTGACACAACGAGACCTCTACCTTTACGAGCTCCTCGATAAACTGTTTCTATGATGTCAATCATCTCTTGCTTGTCTTCCATTGCCCAGTTAATTTTGTTGTTGTTACCTGTGCCTAAATCAATCATTATGTGCTTGTTTCTTTAAGAAAGAAAAAGAGAAAAAATAATTATACAATACATACCTTCTAACGTATTTCTGCATATATTTGTATAGCCAAGTGAGATAGTTATTCATGCATATACAAACTTTCCTTTTCTCCCAAATGAAGTCAGGCTGGAATGTTATCCCAAGCCATTGGGCTATAGTTGACTTTAATAAGATCAGAAAGTAATCGTGTCCCATTATTAATATTGTACATTTTCTTTTTCTTAAATTATTACGATGTATACTTATTGGAAATAATGCTACATTACCTGGCATGGGATGTACCCCCACATGGCGTACAGTGTCATTTTGAAAGTTACATTAAAAAATATAACAAATTCAAATGACCAATTTAAAGAACCTCCCATATTCATATCCAAAGAGAAAAGAATTCCACAAATCTATGTATTCCTAGGACTACAAAAGACTCAGTTAAGAAAGAATCACTTGGTGATTCTTCCAAGTAGGTTTCCTTATTGTTCCATAACTAGATAAAATCTTGCCAAATTGAAGCGGCCTACAACCTACATCAAACATATACTCAGGGAATTATTAGAGAGGGGGTATGTTCACCCTCTTTCTCTTACACAAACTATCTGAACTGAGTTGCTGCTTTGTCCTCTGGCATGTACTCCTTCTCTCCTAGGAATCTGGCCCACTACATTCCATCACACTTAACAGAATGTAGTGGGCTGGAGTATTTCTCTTTTCAGAAAATAATAAGCTCTTCTCTCTGACTGCTACAGAAGGCCAGTAGTTATGCTGGCATTTTCCTCTTAATAACTATATATGGAACAGCTCTGTAAACTATATGCAAAAACCAATGTATAATTCTAACAGGGAGTGCCATCTTCATTGCAAACTCTATCAAGCTATTTTGCATGACCTATTTTTGATCCCAAAGCAGTGTCTAATAGGAATGAAATATGGGACAACTGGAGATACACTAACTATAGGCAGTCCTAGTTTCATGACCACAATTACAACCAGCAATTCTGTAACTGAGCACCACAATTGCTAAACAGAAAAATGGTGCGACTGTGATAAGCTTATGATCTCAGTTCCCCTTTGGGCATTACATGAAACATCATGTGACCGTGATTTATGATTTCACTTCTGGCTTCTCCATTAACTCTGGTTATCGCAAGCCAGTTGCAAAGCACACCAACAGCAGCCACAAGACTGAGGGACACTGCGACAGTGATAAATGCAAGGATTGACTGCAAAACTATGGGGTTTTTTTTCCTTCGTTGTAACTTTGAATGATTGCTAAACCAGATAGCTGGCAAGCAAGGACTTCCTATGATAAGGGAACGCCACTTATCTTACCTTTATGATGCTTACTAATACTGGTTTGTTGCCAGTTAGCAAGCTATAATATCGGTTGCATAACAACTTCAATCCCAATGAAGTTACTTTCAGGTTTAAATTGTAGCTTAGTGACATAACATACACAATTACATAACATACACATTAAGGCAGGAATTGTAAACCACTACCCCCACTGAAAAAAACCCTACTGAGAACATGCAAGTTAAAAAGCAATGTAAGAATGAAAATATACCTGAAGAAGAACATGACTGTACAGGGATCGTACAGTTCGTACATTTTATTGAAGTCTGGTACTTCTGTGATATCTACAAGGTAAATTACAGCAAAATTTTTCACCTAAGGGAAAGAAGAATGTGTTTATATATTTATAAATTATTTTCATAATATATGGTAAGCTTACACAGAAACACATGTATAAGTTTTGACTTCTTAGAGAGCACAAGAACATAAAGATATCCAAAACGGTGATGCTTGAAACGGGTAGCCACTACAGCTATATTTAAGTACATTCATCACCAATCTTTTTTTAAACATCAATTTCCTAACAATAGAGTTCAGATCATTGCTTTTCCATACGTTTTGATATTAAGCTAATAATTTTTACGGAATTATAAGATTATTTTATATTCCCTTTTCATATCACACATTTGTGCCTTTCAGAATAAAATTCCTTTAGTGACAAAAATCACAGAAATTTCAGTAGTAAGCATATTTGCTGATGCAACATGCTAGCTTTTACAGGAAAGCAAGTGCATTTTATTGGGTGTTACTCACCAAACACCTCACCCTATCTATTTCTGCAAAATCCTATCTAGTACTGACAGCTATTTTTGCTTTGTTTTAGCTATTTTTATAATTTTAGGAGAACGTCTAAAAATGCAATAAATAAATAAAATGAATGAAATTGGAGTATATATATTTGAAAGAGATGAAACATTATTTATTATTTAACTTACCCCTTAACCTCATATTTTTCTTATGCAATTACCATATTATTTTGTAGTCTTATTCATTTTGGTAATACTGAATATGCATTATATAAAATACATCTAATGATAGTAATCCATAAGTTTATTTTAAACAGGGAGCAACATATACTTGACAAGATAGAGAATCAAATTTAAATATATTCTTCCTTTCATGGAGGATGCCATTTCGTTTAAAGTTCTGTACCACCTCTCAATCTGCATTAATATATTTTTAAAGAATTCAGGAGAAAGTAGCAAATACTGCTGTAAGCCTTACAAATTCCTGTAGAGCTCCACTGAACTGAAATCCGAATAAAATACATAATCTAAAGGTTCAAAGATCACATTTTTCTTTTATTCAAACTTTACAACTTCAGTAAAACTTGTGGAAGCAACATGAGCAAAGTGTTTAAAATGTTTTAGAACAATTTATTGTACAATTCACAAATATTTGTCATAATAAGTTTACATGTAATAAACCTGCCAATGAAAACCAGTTTATCTTCCATTATAAATCACAGACATAGCCCACTTAGGCATCTTTTAAAATGTGAAAATAATTCATTAGAGTATATCCTTTGTGTCTATATTGAAACAATTAAGTATAGTCTCAAATTTTAATTAGTAAAAAAATCCATAGGGAGACAAATAAACTCTTAAGAATAAACAAGATAGAGTAGCTGCGCTTGATAAAATATACATATTTTTTGCCTCAACTGACAGGAAACCATTTTAGAATCTGTGTGTCTCTTGTACACTTCAAGATAGAAGTGTCAAGCTTGCAAGTATTCATACTTCAAAAAAAGAAGGAAAACAAACCAGCAGAAAAAAATGCTTTACTGACTAGAATGTCTATGAAAAGAAGTTACCAGAATTGAAACAGGCCATGTGGATGGGGATTAACTGCTTTTTCCTAAACGTAAAATACAACTGCAGTATGTCAACAGTCTGGTATGATACAGAAATATGTAGTACAACTGGAACTGTTTACTCACTTTGTACAGCAGCGATATCCAAACAGGGCTCATAAGCCAGACCATGAGGAAGGGTCACCCTCTCTAATCTGCTATTTCTGCAGAGGGAGATTTTTAAATACAAAAGTTATATTGTTCTCTTTCTTCCCTCTGTTAAAGTGCCAAATCGTCTGCCAAGTTACTAGAATTCCTATTATTTTATGACCCGTTTCAACCCAGTATCTCTCTTAACTCAGCCTTGAAACAGTTACATAGGCAATGTTTAATTTTTTTTCTTTGACAAATATTAAAATAAAATATTTAGATTTTTTTCTTTAAAAGATCAACATAAACCAAAAATCATAGTTTCAATTCTAGCACATTATTGTATGGTATTATATTGAAGATTGATTGTATCTAATTTAGAAATTTTAGCTTACATAGAATTTTATAAATAAACTAGTGCCTGCATAACTCAGCGAGACCATAGTATCTTTATGAAATGATCGCTGGTTGCTGCTTTATTTCTAGATGAAGTACAAAGAGATGGTGACTGTCTAAACATTATCTCTCTTAAATTTTAAAAGTCCTAAATAGCTTAAGTTCAGTTTGCTTACTCTAACAAGGGTGTTGGGATTTTCCTTGGTTGCCACTAGTTCATCTAGCAGTGATGAAAAGTCAAGACATTCTCAATGGCCATAATGAACCCCAAAATTCCCATAAAAAAATGAAGTTGCTGGACAAAGCTCTGAAAACATATTTTAAGTTGAAATTTTAATAGGGCTTTTTTATAATTTTCAAATGTATTATTATTTGATTTTCTATAAACTAGGAACTCAGCTGGCAATATACAAGCACTTAAGTAATTTGCACTCAGGTTTAACAAAGCTAAATTGTCTTTTTCTGCTGAAACCATACAAATTGCAAGTCATTGTTGCTATTTGCGTGGTTTTCTTAATTTATGCAGATGTTTAAATATTTTCCTCAATGTGTTATTTTTTTTAATTGCATTTTTATAATGTAAAACCATATATAAAATAGAATTAGAACTTTCCCTGTAAGTTTTTCAGTCCATAGAAATATCTGGAAACAGCATGTCTTTCACAAAAAAAAAGCAAGAAGAATATAGTTTATTTATTTATTTATTCATTCATTCTATTCTTTTGCCTTACAAAGCCAAATTGTTTCCTACATTTCAAGGCAGTCCCCTAACTCTCAGGAGCATATTTTCAAAGAGATCCTTACAAGCTGGCATTTGATCATGTCTTGCTCCATAAGCAGAATTCTGTTCACAGCAACCTATTTCTTAGCATATAAATATACCAAATTGTGGATCAGTAGAATCTTATAAAAATTTAACCATAATATGCAATTTTATGGTTATAGCCTGTAGTGTAGGCAATACAATACAGGTAGTCCTCATTTAGCACTCATAATTGAGACTGGCAACTAAGATGCTAAAGTGAAAACTCACCGTGACTGTGTTTACAATTTTACTTCAACCTTCCTTTGGTTTACAATGTTAGAAGGATAAACCCCCAAACAGCCAGGTGAGCCCAAACAGCAAGGAAAGTTTCTGGAACTCGATTCATGAGGAAGCCAGGTAATAGGGCAAATCTTATACCGTAGCCCCTTTTCCCAACTTTCTCACTCAAGAGAACATTCATCCCTCTGATAATAAACAAGAAAAGAATTAATATTTATCCTTACATTTATTGAAAAGGAAGGGATTACAAGAGAGTAAGCAGGCACACAATGGAGAGTACATATCAAAAGGAATACAGTTTGCCTAGTGTATACCCAGCAGCACAGGAGCAAGCAAAAACCAAAGGTGTGGAACTGATTAAAGTCTTATCAGGTACAGGAAGCAGCTCTGAATCTGCAATCAGGCAAAAGGTCCTAACCAATTAATTAAGGTCACAGAGCTGGTCTTGTTGACTTGTGGCTAGCACTTTTTAGGGATGCATTGTGCTGTGAAGAAAAGCAGCTCAGCTTGTTTAGGCAATCTCTCCACTCTGGGAAAGGGGGGGGGGAGAAAAAAAACAGGTCAGATACAGAACGATCTGTAATGATTATAGTGGAAAATACGTGGCTAAGAGATGCTGCAAAGGTTGTAAATTTATTTTATTTCATTTATTTATTAAATTTATATGCTATCCATCTTGCTGTCCAAAGCAAGTTTAATGGGCATTGCTCATAAAGTTACTTTTTCAACACTGTCAAAACTGCACAGTGGCTGCCTGAGGCAGTTGCCAAGTGAGGTCTACCTGTAAGTATTAAATCACTGCAATCTTCCCTACATTTTTCACACTATCAAAAAATATATTTTACAAAATATTTAAGGCCCACAATAGGATGCTCCAACCTCACCAGAAATATTTCATGCTTGAAACATGGTCAAGGTTGAAATACAGCTAGTAACGCTGGAAGAGAGACAGAACACTCATGGTACAAACTTAAAACAGTCCAAACTAAAAACATTTTGCACTTCTCCGATTATAATTTCAAGTGAAATGAAGATCGTCCCTTCAAGCTAAGTTTCTTTACTTCTGCCATCTTTTTTATACATTTGCTTTCTGTGGCCACAAAACAGATGGTACATTCACAAGCATTAATAAATCAAGAGAATCCTAGTTTATTGTTACATAAAGTACTTTAAAAATATTTCAGTGAAAAGTGATTAAAATAAATAGGGAAAAAAATAAACTGTACTACCTAAGCCAGGTTTGGGATTTCTGCAAGGATATTCACTTTCCATTCCGAATCTTTTTGAGAGCAAAAACCATGATTTCTAATTCAGAAAACATACCACTCTTGTCAACAGTTCACATACCATTTTCACCGCTCATCCATATCATCCCTAAATTTTTGCCTTCCTAATATGATTCCTGCCATATGCATGAACCCTCCATCAAATTAAAATACCACCCTCCAGGACACATAATGCCCTCTGGGATATTTCTGTAGAAGCAATGCTGGGCAAAAATTGCAGCAAAGCTGGAGGAAGTGGCTGTGGTTTGAAAAAAAAGAGGTAAATGTGCTGCATCTTTTTATAGTGTGAAGTTATATATGGATATGAAAGCAACATCCCTAAGCAAAATGGATTACATAATATATATGTAATAATATATATGTAATATATATATATGTAGGCAACATGACTAATAGCTAAAGACAAATCAAGTCTCTCTAATTTATCTAAATTCACTTTTTTGTTATTGCATTTCTTATATTTCAAAATAAAGACATAGCTAAAAATAAAATAGTGAAATTCAGTGAGTTAGCAAGTCACTGGAGTGCAAAGACGTATTTAGTGTTTTCCAATCTTTAAGGGAATTTTTCAGGGGGGAAAAATTCACGCTTCTCGATTGCAGTTTTTTAGCTATTTTTGAAAAACATGTCTAGTACCGGTAGCAGAAATACACCATTTTTCTTAAGCACATATTCTACATTCAGCACGTTATTAAAACACAATAAAAAATTTTTTCTCCAAATCAGTTAAAACATTATACCTTTTCAGCAATACTATATAAAACTTCATCCATTTTCATACATGTTGGATCCCAATCATGTCCAAACCGATTAACTACCACACGATCTTCTTCTGAAAGAATGGCCTGATCTACTTGCCAGCCATTGTGTAAATGCGGAAGCATGTACGACATCTTGAAAAACTTGAATCAGATCTGTAAGAGAAGTACAGAAATCAATTTATAATTTTGATGTTTACACTAAGGGTTAGCTTAGTCAGCCAAATGACATCATTTTATAACACTGTTGTTTTATAGTTATCCCTTTTTAATTTAAGATTAGCTTCCAAAACTATTTATAATTAGAATCCCAAATATAAAGAAATATTTATTGGTGAAATAAAATAGATCCTTCAAACTCAGAGAATATTTTTTTGCCCAGAGAAGGAATATTAGGGGATTTACAAATACTCAGGAATTCACTGATCATGATCACACCTCTGAAAAGTTGCATTTCTAGTAAATGGAAAAATTTGAAGTAAATTTTGTCAATCAAACAAATATTACAGCTTCATTTGTATTTTTATAAGGCATGTGTGAATATGCAAAGAATGTATTTGTGGGGGGGAAATCAAAGAGCAGCAATGTGTGAAAATTTTCTAGAAATTTCTGAAGAAAAATCAGAAAACCATAAATGTAACATCTCTGGAAGCTTAGTTATTAAGAAACATATTGTTAAAATAAGTTTTGTTATTTGTTACATGGAACACAATAATTATTCCATGAATAATTATTTATTTACTTATGTAGACAAACACTAAAAATGTAAGATATTATTGGAGTCATAACTACTGCACAGTTTCTTTTGCATTTAAAGATGTAATGCTATTATCTTATGACAATTTCAGAAACTTCACTTTCTCTTCTCCTAAAGTTGTCTAGTACCTCTTTGAAGTACAGTACATGAAGTCTGAAAACTAGTCACATGTTTCATATTACCTAAAACAGAATAAAAGGCAGCCACTGTTCTCATGTTTGCAGTTGTCAATAATGTACTCCCTTCAGTTCCAAGCATACACTTATAGGGAAACTCATACAGACATGTTTGGATTAATCCAAATATTTATGCAGCTTGCCCTGTGGTGTAACCAGAACAATCTTGAACTAAATGCACTCAAAACCGTAGAAATGGTAGTTGATTTTAG
>JANHJO010008433.1:14862-26675 GCA_032468235.1 Pseudoxyrhopus heterurus | reverse complement strand
GGCTATTAGTTTATTTTGTATTTTTAGACAGCCCATCTCCCTTAAATTTTAAATATTGCAAGCTGCTCTGCTTTGAAGTTAGATGGCCTCAAACCCCAATAAATTTGATTGAATTAAGCAGTGGGTTTTACAGTTGTTGGGTTGGTTATCACCCTAAATGTTTGAGAACACGGCTATAAGATTTACTTGTACTGTGTTCCCTGCTTCATTCCCCAAACCATCGGAGGGGACTCTGTGTATCAGCACAGTTGTCATTCTTGCCATCTTCAGAAGATTCAATATTTTATTACTGTGACTGACCAGAATACCATGTTCACAAACATTTAGTGCTATTAATGAGCCAGCAGCTGTCCATCCAACTGGGAAATACAAAAAAACCCAGCATCCAACCAACTTCCCACTTAATCCCTCCCCTTCCTTTCTTGTTCTTTATTAATTTCTAAGGGAGGACAAAAGTACTAAGGAAAAATGCAACACCATTTCTTTGTTTAATGTAAAAAACACAATAGAGTCCCCTGCCATCTTGATTTCAAAAGGAGAGAGAAAACAGGGCAAGGTGAGAATTTTCCTCAGTAGGGACTTGTTCACCCAGCGACTTCCAGATTTTCTTCCTGCTCTATAGCTGAGCCAGAAATTTCACTATTGAAGATCTCCAGCATTGTGAAAATGTGAAGTGCTGAGCTTGGATTGGCACAAACCAGATAAAATTTCAAATGAGTGGGCCTACTTTAGCTGGTCAAAAGTCATTTAGGAAGGCAAAAGCAGTTATGGTCAGGGTGGTAATACCAAGTAAGTGAGGACATAATTCACCTTTCATTTGGAGTAGAATTGTCTTTTTTTTTATTAAAATAATAAAGCTCATATGTTATGCTTTTTAATAATTGTGATTTGCTTGGGCTGAAGGATTTGAAAAAAACATTTGGGTTATTACACTGGGCTTTGGAATCTCAGTTTAATTTTAAAATAACTGCATTAAGTAAGATTTAATTTTAGTTATGGGCTATTTTCTTACCGACCTTGCTTTTTCTTAGACTCTGAAAAGTTTTGATCCAGGAGAAAAGTATTTCTCTAGTACTTCATGGAATGATGTATCTCAATGGGACAATGTTGCTAAAAGAAAGGTATGTAATATAGTTATCATAATTTGCAGATTTAAATGGATTCAGTTGTTTCAGCATGTCTTGTTGGATTTAAAAAAAACAATTTTGACTTGAAAAGTTGGTTAAAAGTGGTATTATAAGACTTCCTTTAATTTCAAAAGCTAATGTTCTATAACAGGGAAGATGTTGTGAAAATAGAATAAGGAAGGTTGATTTGTTTTGCATTTTGTCAGTTATTCTATTTCTCTTTTTTTGTACTTTTTTCATTAAATTGTCAGAAATTGCATGCAGAATAAGTAGTTGCTTTTTCAGCATTTTGAAAACAAGTTACTACAGCTGTCAGTAAGAACTTCTTTGATAACTCAGTAATTAACTATATTGAACATCTAATTGGCACTGGCATATTTATTCCTGTACAGTTCCAGTAACAACTTTTCGATATTCTGTTTTAAATTTTTTGTCTTAATTTGATGGACCAAGACTTCCATTAATATATTCCTTTAATTTTCTTATAACTATAGACGGTGATAGATATTTGACATTCACTTTGGTAATTCTTGTGTAAACTGTATGACACAGAAGGGCATTGCTTCTTCCCTTTTTTCCCTCATTTATTACTGTTCTTAGACTAAGAACAAAAGTAGAGTCCACACTGTCCAGTGTAGTAATTTTACTGATTCTTAACAGACGGCAGCAAAAGGTTTACATTTCATTTGGCTTGGTCCTCAGACTATTTGTATTATTATATTAATATTGTTTAAAACAGAGAAGAAAGCTAGATCATTATAATCTCCCAAAGAAGAGTTCATATCCAGTTAACAAGACTGTGATTTTTTTTAGTACTCTGCATTGACCAGTTGATACATATATTATTTGGGAATTCTACAAATGATGCCACTTTTTCTTGTTTTTCAGAGATACAGAACAAATCCATATTGCTGCAGCTTATGCAAATTTTCATCAAAATTTCTTAATTCTTTCAAAAATCACCTGACTCGCTACCATGAAGATGAAATGGATCAAGAGATAGTTGTTCCTTGTCCAGAATGTTCATTTGCTTCACAGTCTAAGACAGTAGGGAAACACCTCCGAATGTTCCACTCCAAGAAGAAAATACAAAACTATAATGTGAGTGGTGGTATGAGACAATTCCGGAACGATGCAGTAAACTTTGTATGCCAGAAATGTCAATTTAGTGACATGCTGTACTACAATACAAAAAAACATGTGTTGGTAAGCCATTTTCAAAATCTAATAAGTGCATATTTTGAAGAGAGGCCTGATGAGAGCGAAGAGAACTTTACTGACCACTACTGTAAAAAGTGTAATGCTTTTGCAAATAGCCGGGATTCTTTAATATATCACGTCTTAACATCTGAAGTACATAAAGATCTGGAAAACATATTGGGACGTGTAATTTCAGTTCAGCCTAAAAAAGCAGGACAAACAAAGTCTCTGCAGATTATCAATATTGCTCCCAAGCCTTCTACAACCAGTACTGTTTCACAACTGATTCCTACCTCTGTAGGATCAAATTCTACATCACGTTTTCAGCTTTCACTTCCATCAGTTAATCAGAATCAAAATACGGTGTCGACAAAAGCAGTTCATAACGTGGTTTCAGGTAGCGCCAATAGTATGACAGCTTCGACTTCTGCTGACCAGTTACATATTGCCTTTCTTCCTGGTCCTCGCTCAGCAAATCACAATAGTGCTGGTCTTCAGCCTGCAGCTTCCCAACCAGTCTTTGTTTCTCATCGTTTCCCCTTAAAACAGCCGGTAAGACCCAGAGTTCTTTGCCTAAATCAACCCACAGGAAACATAAGCAGAGCTGTTCCTCCAGGAGTCATTTCTTTCACACGACCTATCAGGCCTACTCTGCTTCCTGTAGGTAATCAACCAGTCAGAACTATCAGCAGTCCAATTATGCCAGGGCCTGGTCCTATTCCAGTTAACAGGCCTTCATCACCTGGGAACCTTGCCGTAAATAGGCCTATTGGTAGTGGGCCTGGAGTTCTTCCAGTTCCCCAAACGATTACATCGGGACTTCTTCGGTTTAACCATCCAGTCACACCAGGGGTTCTTCCTGTAAACCCATCTGCTATACCTGGGGTTGTACAGTTTAATCAGCCAGTTACACCAGAAGGTCTTCCAGTAAATCAGTCTGTTAGACATGCAATGTCTCAGAATGCTACTTTACTTACCACTGGACCTGTGCTCAGACAATTAATTCCAACTGGCAAACAAGTTAATGGAATACCTACATACACTCTTGCACCAGTTTCTGTGACTTTGCCTGGGCCACCAGGTGGTGGGGTGGCAACTGTTCCACCGCCTCAGGTACCTGTTCAGTTGATGCCATCTGGCCCAGTTGCCCAGCTGTCTCAGAGTCCTGCTACTGTGCCATCCCCTGCTGCAGTAAGTTCTTCTACAAATACTCTTACCAAGACTTCTCCAACCAGTACTGCAATGAATCTAGTTCTTAAACAGGCTAAGCAATGGAAGACTTGCCCTGTTTGTAGTGAGCTTTTCCCATCAAATGTCTATCAAGTGCACATGCAAGTGGCCCACAAACATAGCACATCTAAGACAGAGATGACTCGTGAAGTAGACAAAGTTGCTGTCTGTGCACCTTTTCTGAGGTGGTTAAAAGATAAAACAGTGCGATGTTTTTCTTGTAAATGCTTTCTAACTCAGGCAGAGCTTTTAAAACATATTTTTATCCATGGGTTAACTTGCCTCTTCTGTACCAGTATTTTCTATGATTTAAAATGCCTTGTGACTCACACAAAAACTGTGCATACTGGAAAGAAGGAACTGCACTCAGATTACGATGATAAAGGGTTTCAGCTTGCAAGTGATTCTGAAGGTCATCTAGTATTCCCTCATTTTGACTTCAGTATAACTTCAAAAGAACTTTGTGAAAGAGAAGTGCATCTTGTTGTACTTGCTGGTGTAAATTCAAGGACACTTATTCCTTTGTATATCAAACTGCAACAAGAGAATGCCGCAACGAGCAGAGGAAACAAGAAAGTTTCTACTTGCCCTTTTTGTTACGGTATTTTTACTAACACAGATGATTATGAAATGCACTTGAAAGAGCGGCACCACATCATGCCAACTGTGCATACCATTTTGAAGACTCCTGCTTTTAAATGTATCCACTGCTGCGGAGTATACACTGGCAGCATGACTCTAACAGCTATAGCTGTGCATTTGCTTCGATGCCGGAGTGCTCCTAAGGAGACATCGCCAGATATGAAGATGCAGGTTGACCTTGGTGAGAAGCAAGATCTACCACTTATGAATGGGGAAAACCATGAGGATGCTTCTCTTTCAACCAAGAGGAAACAGTCTGATCATCTTTATGCTGCTTCTGTTTCAGAAGACCAAAGCGATGAGGAGCAGCCATTCTTCATTATAAATAATGGTACAGCCCAAATTCCAGTAAAGGAGGCGAATTGTGTGCCTTCGAAACGACAAAAGTCTGATCATAAAACTGAAACCAAGGGAGAGACTTCAGTTGAAGATCTTCATGTGTTGGTGTTGAATCCAAAGCCATTCCAACAAAGCTCAAATGAAGTCCAAAAAAGGTTTCTTGCAGATTATTTTCACAAGAAGCCATATCCCAGTAAAAAGGAACTAGAACTGCTGTCATCCATTCTACGTGCATGGAAAGTGGATGTTGCATCATTTTTTGGGAGAAAGAGATACTGCTGCCTAAAGGCAATAAAAAACTTGAAGCCATCTGTGCTTTTGGGCTTTAGTATGTCAGAACTTAAAAATGTAAAGCACAGTTTGAATTTAAAATGTGAATTGGAGGGTGTATAATTTTTTTTAAGGTAATCCTGATATCAGGCAACCAAGACTGCATATTACATCAGAAACTATTCCACTTACTTAGTTTTTTGTAATATTAAAATATTACTGTTCTTTGGTTACATTTGCATACAGTAGTAAGTTAGAATTACAAAAAAAATACTACCATTCACAAGCATTGTTACTTTGCCCGATCAGTCCTTTGTTCTGTCCATCACTAACACTGACTATAATAAGAAATCAGCAAGAAAAAAAAAGGCTTAATGTCAAATTAAGACTCAAATTTAGACCTTGCTTTTGGCTCCCAAATGAGCTGACTTGGGTGCCTACTTTGAATTATGGCTCATTAGATGTATAACGGTCATGAATCTTAGTTTTGCCGTAATATGAAAGGTTTTTCCTTTCAAGTAAGAGCAGGTTACTGTAGTTATCTGACTGGTGGATGGTATCAAGGTTGAGTCACGGGGCAATGTGCTGCTGCTGAATGATAAACTAGATTTTTTTTAGAATCATAGCTCACTATTTTGTGTGAACACAATCAGTGCCGTGGGGGTGTATTTCAGAATACCTGAAGTTCTAGTTCCTTTTGTTCTGTTTTGTTCCCTTGTTTATGATGTAGTTTTGTCCATGGGATTTTATACAATTGTGTAACAAATTTCTAGTTTTTTTTTTTTAAAAAACCAATTGTTTCTTAAAAAAAATAAAGTGTATAGTTTTGGTAACATATCAAAATTGGTTAGATGATTATAGCAGTGTAAAAGAACCATCCCCTCCGTTTAAAAGTAAGGTGCTTGGCTTTTAATATGACCTTTACACACTTAAAAATGTTCAAACCTGGCAGTGTATAGCCAGTACCAAATGCAAAAATACTGATATTAAAAACAGTTGTTTGCTCCTATAGGTACAATGGTACACATGAGATAATTTCAAATGCTGTTTCTGAATTTCTCGTTAGTAAGAAATTCTAGATCTTTATAGATGTGCCATTGTTTTTCTGTAGCCTTGGTTTCCAAGTACTGATAATGCATCTTGGATTAAAGTTAGGAGCTACCTCTTCTAACATGTATTTGTCTTCATCATATATCCCCCAAATATGCTACTATAATTCTTAAGTATGCCATTCTTGCTAGAAAATTCTATGAGGTGAAGCTCATGTATTTGGAAGATGTCCAGGTTGGAAAAATTGATGTAGACTTAAATGGCTGTCTAGAGCTAACTTAATGCTGTAGCTTGCTGCGAACATTCTGTTACATTTTGTTCCAGAAAGGTATAGGATTGCATTCATGACTGTTAATCCCTTATGCTGACAAATAGTCAAGAGCAATATTGGAAATAAATTCTTGACACTTTGCTATATTGCTGGGAATATTGTCTTGGAATATGGGATTAAGGGCAACTTCTTCAGCAATCTAGTGTGGGAATAATTTGCATTGCGACTGATAACACAATCTCTTGGATTATGATAATGGCAATATGTGAAAGAATGCTTGCCATTTATAAACTTAGAGTTATTTTTCTTCAAAATGCAAGTGAAAACTTTTCTGTCATAGTGGTCGATGGTTTGATACTATAAATAGATAATAGTTTTTTTCTAAAATTACTCAGATAAACCTGGAAGACATTTTAAAACAAAAGTAAGGCTAAAGCTGTAGCTGTTTTATTACTACTTTTAAAAATACGTTGGGGCTTGGATGATCGAAGAGTTTCCAGGTCCAGAAGGCTAGTCTTTAACCGCTAGAAAATAACTAGCTATTAATTTGAACAGCATAGCTTATTACTGCCCTATCAGAAAACATTTGATGTGCAGACTTTACAGTGCATTTTAGTTATTAAAAATGTTTCTTATGGCAACACTTGTTTTGATGAAACTGCATGTAAATAATTGCAATTTAAGCACTTGCATTGCAGGCTGTTAAGATTTCTATAAATGGCAGAAAATTGTAAGAGGGTTTATATTGGTTTGGTTTCTGTTCTTTCCCGAAGCCTCATTTTCTAGGAATTATATCAAGGTAGAGATATTTAAATAGAATTTATTATTGCTGGAGATATAGAAACTGAAAGGTCACACCTGTACTGGCACTGATAATTATGTAGCAGGAATGAAGGATTTGAAAGACCTGGCCACTGAAAACAAGAATAGCTTTCCTGGCTCTCATTTCATCTTCCAGGGTTATTGAGAGAAATATTAGATTCTGAAGTGAAGAATAACGTTGTCTAAACCTATACACTCTGCACAAAATAAAAGCACTGCAGCCAATTAAAGACAATTACCTGCTCTGGAAGATGATTGACTCCAAGATTAAACTGAGGGAGTTTAAACTGCTATTTGGTCAAAATTCATATAGTATATAGTTTTATTTTTAAAAAGGATAAATACACTTACTGGGTGTCATTGTTATTGCTATTTTAAAACTACTGTATAATTTGATTTCTTATGAATATTGGAAATGGAGTTATTACAATAGCAGTGCTTTTGCTTACGTTTCCTGCATTTCATTTTAATTATTTGTATTCCACATTTTTTTACAAATAACTCAAGGTGGCAAATATATCTAACACTCCTTCCTCCTATTTTCCTCACATCAACAACCCTGTGAGTTGGGCTGAGAATGACTGGCCCAAGGTCACCCAGCTGGCTTTCATGGCAAAGGCAGGATTAAAACTCATGGTCTCCTGCTTTCTAGCATGATGACTTAATCATCACCAAACTGGTATTCATTTCTTTGGAAGTACTGGCTCAAGGTTATGGAGGAGCAAAATTAATACAACGTATATGTGAATCCAAACATAGCTTTTACATCTGTGCTGTATTGTAATTTAGTATATACTGCTTCAATGCTTAGCTAATTGGTGGGAGCCCAACCTAGCCAGCAGCAAGTTATATGGACTGATAGTTTTGCTCTATAGGTGTTTCTCATTACAGTGATAGGATCTTGTTCCTTCTCAGTGTTTTAATGAAACAACTCTGCATTAATGGCCTTAAAGCATTCCCTCTGGGAAGCGTTGAATAGTGGTACAAAAAGGGCCATTTTCTGGGTTTGAAATAGCTATTTCATAACATGAACTTTCTGTTCTGAGCTGTTTCAAGCTCAGAACCACTTCTGGAATGGTTGGAGCATACCATTTAAAGGTAGAAATACTTGTGCCCCCCCCCAACCCTGAATTTGGCAGTAAACCACTTGAATAGGCATGAATTATGCTTTGCAATGGCAGGGGACACATGGTGTAGACTTATGCATACTTCTAGTCTGTTGCATAACAGGGTCATAATTATTCTCACTTTTGCCCACTATTTTCTGATCACAACTTCAAACTGTATGTGCTGGTTTTTCCAAAGTAACAAAATGAATTACTTGTCAGTGGTTTTGGTCCAATAGTGGGTATTAGCCTCTGGGAGGTCATAAGTTCAGTTTGGGCAGCCATGTGAGATCCAATATTCTTCTGGCACTTTATTCTTCCAACTTAACAAAGAATGGACAATTAAGATTTTTCCCTACTTGTCTTCCAACTCTACTTTTACAAGGCACATATAGAATATGAAAAGAAATAATAGTACTGCTTATATGTTTTCTGGTGAAATATTGGGCTTGTTCCCACTCTTATTCTGTATTTTGGGTTTTAAAACTTACTGAAATTTGTGTTCTGCAGTTTGATGCATTTTCTTTTTTTAAAAAAATGTATCTGGTGGAAGTTTTGAAAACATGTTATATTTCTTTCCACCACGTCTTATAATCCCTGCTTGGAGATCATCTCTGGTGTCACTTTTCCTTCTGCTGAGGCTGTTCAAGCTTTTAGCAGTCTATACACCTTATCCTAGAAAATCAATTTCTTGATACACTGGTACACTGTACACACACTGGTTTGGTGCATGTCTGAGCTCTGCATGCTTCCTTTTAACTTTACCAAATTTTCATAGTGACAGAGTAGTCCTCCAATTGGCTGCTCCATTTTTGAATAATCATGAATTATCAAAACAAAGAAGATGGGGAACTTACCTGGCTGCAGGATATTTTCATTTACTGTTTGTGTCAAGTGATATTCCTCTCACTGATATTTTCACTCCATTAGAATAGACATTTCATGTCTTCGATATCATATCCTTAAACCGAGTACTCAATATCTTTGTTCAGTTCACTCTGCAGACCTTGGCCAGGATTACTAGCACCTTTCTAATTACTGATGTTGTCTTTGGTTCTATCTTAATGATGGCATCCATCTCCAGTTATATACCTTACTAGTAATTCACATACATAGAGGAATCCAGAGGCCACGCTGAAATATCATCTATAATGGTTTTTGATGGATTTAGGAGAGATTGAATAGTTTCTGATGTACATGCCAACAGTACTACTTTACTATATACCATATCATTAGTTGCAACGAACAGTTGCTTCCGTGTAAAAGGCTATATGGTCAGATATGAAAATGAAATGAAATGCTTCAAACCTGTACTTATACCAAACATGATGAATGTATTCCCCTTGAAGTAAAACTTAAATGGGTTATATTGTTACCCTTAGTAAGTGTAAATTCCTAAAAAACTAGAATTTTGATTCAGTTGTTCACTGAAGTTGTTGATTTGGTAATGAACAGGAGAAATGAAAAAATACGCACCTTCCTAATCAATTCAGCCCCACTTTCCCTTTGTTGAACTAGTATTTTCATACTTGTCAATAATTCCAAGAAATACATATAGGTAATGAAACATCTGCAAACAAATAACCAAGCTCAGAGAGTGTCAAGAAGTCCACTTTTCAATGAGGTATGCAGCCCAGAATTAATGGGAGCTGAAATCCAGAATGTTTGAAGAATACAAATTCGTCTCCCACAATTTAAGATTAGAAATAATTGGCTGATAATATGATGGAGGTACAAGCAGAAAGAGGTGATTCCTTAAATTAGATTCTAAAAGGCTTTCACATGCTCCTGTGATAAAGCTATCCCTATCATAAATCAGGTTACTGGCTTACATAGATGGTATATACTAAGCCCCATTTCATTTTTACATCCACATTTTGTGCATCATGGTTGAGCAAACGTCAGAATAAGGGTTAGAATAGTTCTTGGAAGAAATCATTCTCAAGTTAAAAAGAAAAGTATGGAAATCAAGGCCCTGTTCACTAGCTTTCTGTGACAAAAAGAAGAAAAGAATGCTCAGGAGAAGACTCCCTTGCCCCACTTGTCCCACAAATTCATAGTGTATAGTTGTGGCAGGGACTGCGGGACTTGGCTATTAATACTTTTTTTTCTGCCGTCTTAACATTGTAAAAAAAAAGCCAACCATCTTGTCACAGTTTCTCGTATGCATTTAGGATCTTAAGATGGCTTCGTAGTTAAGATATGGACAAAATGCTTTAAAATGGCATTTTAATCTAAAAATTTAAATGCGTAATTACAAGTTAACATATAAGTGCTTTGGTGATCAAATATTTCACATTTTATATAAAAGGATATTCATGAAAAACTTTATGAAACAGTTGCTTCTGCAACTTAGCAATCTACATATTGCTGTTTTTCTTCAATATATAGCATTTCAAAGAACAAAGTTACTTTTACTATGCTCTAGTCAGCCAGTGGATTTCTTCTTGCTATGTTGCACAGAATCAAGATCATTACTATCAATGCATATTTTGATCCTTATTACACTTCTAAGTACTATTATTTCAAAAATACGCCTGTCGTACAGAGATTAACAGCAGGAAATGCAGTATATTTTGTTTTTCCCGCTTTTTTCTCTTCACATACAGACTTCGTTTATCTTCAAAAGAATTTAGCCAGAAAACCATGGAACACAGTTTGATACCTGGCTGTAAAATCTTTCTTACCCTAGTCTTATCCTAGGAGAGAGGTAAATACAGAGGTGAATTGAATAGGTTGGTTTTTCTGAACTATTCTGGCTGAAAATAATGGCTGGAAGACCTTCCTATGTATCCAGTCCCTCCCATTTATTCCCTCTGTCTAATCTCTCAATTGAGAGGATAGTGTTAGACTTGCTTACAGTTTATATAATATACAATACTACCTTTCCTTGATAAAATTAGCTGCCACTTAAGGCTTTATATTAGATTGTGCTTTAAGATACTAGTATATTATTTCTACAGAAAATCCAGCCGAAGTAAATACACTTGAAGACAAACTGGGACACAAGGAAGGCACCGTAGTTTTCCGGAAAAAAGTGCAGCAACAACTTAAAGGCCAGCTTGGATCTTACTGATAATACTCTCCTTTACATATTACCACTTCCAGTTAAATCACAGACATTGTCCTTGATCAAGACAAGGAAAGTAGTCTTCAGTCTTGAAGAGATCAAGCGGCTCATACAGGGCTTGATTCTGCCTTGAAGAAGATGATTTCTGTAATGAAAATCTACGTATCAAAATACTTGTACACCTGACTTTTTAGAACCTACAATTTAATAATTTTGAACAAAATGCCCCTCTTAAGTTAGTGTGTTGTCCATGAAATATACCAAGCAGATTTTGAAAAGATCAGAACTCCTACATTTAAATTTCAGTGTGCATAAGGAATTTCTGGAACAAATGATAGGATCTGAAAAGGAAATCAGAAATTCAGCCACTCTTTTTCATGGAAAGTCTGCTAAGATTGTCGAGTTTTACAATATGTAGAGCACAAATGTAAAACTTCTCTGAACCATGAAATGAGCTAAGCCATTGCAAGGCTTGCATAGATGCCTCATGCATATTTTACAGCTTTTTTCATCCACTTATATGCTTACTTCACTTGAAAAAGTGAATCCAGCCATTTCTGTCAGATTAGGACTTGTGGTGGCACAGTGGTTAGAACGAGGTACTGCAGACTACTCTGCAGACTTGCAAATCAGCAGTTTGGCTGATCGAATCCCACCAGCTCCAAGGTTGACTCAGCCTTCCATCC
>JANHJO010008433.1:0-10927 GCA_032468235.1 Pseudoxyrhopus heterurus | reverse complement strand
AGAAGAAAGTATCCTCCCACTCCAACAGAGGATCAGACTGAACTGCAACTGAACTATATACAATACATAACAGTAATAATCATATATTCATCATCATACATGGACATGTGAAATATTAAGTTAATAAATGGCTGTTTATTAAACTGTGGGGAATTAATAAGATTTTTTTCTATGAGATTTTTTCAAACCTGTGTTGACTTTCAACACTCAAAAAAATGTGAACCATATACCGTATTATCCTATTTTAATGTGGATTCAATCAGTAGAAATTTAGGCAAATAATCACACAATTGTGAAACCACTCTCTGTTAATTTTTTTCAGTGTGTGTGGATATTTTTAACATCTTTGCAAATCTATTAGACCCAACCTCAGGCTGAAAAATCTTTAGAAAAGGGCCCTGGAATGCTCATGAGCTAAGAGAACCCACTGCTAAATCATATTTGCAAAGGAATACCCACTTTTAATCCACTTTTCTCTGTTTCCAAAATAATTCCATTTTATTGCTCCTGAATTTAGTCATTCTCCTCATCTGAAAACACTAGTTTTCAATTCAGCTGGAAACAACATCAAATATTCATTTGTGTACTTGAGATCCCAGCCCCTATGACTTTTTATTCTGGTTGTGATGTACCTTTCAATGGTATAAGCCAAGGACACACACATTTATCCAAACATCTTGAACAATACCTTCATCTGGCTCATTGTGCAAATAAGGATGTACAAAGCAAAGCGGAAGAAATTTTCACCTACACTTGAGACTGCTAGATATTGCTCAGACTCCATTAATTTATAGACTCTTGCTCACACTTGCCCTAAGGCAATGTAATCTCCAAATGATAGAAAATCCTAGGAAACTGTACCAAGAATATTATTCTGCTTCATTATTTTACAGAAACAAAGAAGGTGTCCTTATTTTATTTTATTGTTGAGGAGATATAACATGAAGACAGTCAAGCCTGTTCTTCATCCCAGCTAAATTTTCTCCTCAACCTATATTTTGTTCTCCATATGAATTCCTGTTCTGAGAGGCTGTCGTTTCTTATCAGAATGAGAAAGGCTAAAGAGATAATATTTCAATAACATACTGGCCTGATCATAAAATAACTCAATGGAAATATGTAACTGCCGCAGGCAACTCAGCAGGATAGGAAGCAGTCATTTCTATTCTCGTTTGTTGTTGTTTTTTCATAGTTACATTTTTTGTTATATCTGACATACCCTCAAGTCTTAGTTATGCTTTTATTCAAAGTGGAGAACTGCAAGTATTAAGAGTGACAAAACTGATTATGATATATTACTGGGAAGAAGAAAAGTTGGTACCAAGACAGCATATTGATAAGGGCAGCTCTGCCTCATCAATTGACCTCTTTTCTTCTCTCTCATCTACCAGGACAGAAGTCTAAGCATCTCTGTTGCTAAGGAAGAAGGTCAGGGCTTTCATATCCTGATTTTAAACTCACATTTAATACAAAGAACCAAGCATGCAATCCCATGAAGGAAAACCAAGAAAACTTATATTTTCATTTTTCTCTCTCGCTCAATTCTCCTTCTAACCATTGCCTACCATCTCTGTCTCAGTGGGTAAAACTTGGATGCCTTGTGAGGCCTATTTAATATTTGGATGAGCTATCACCAATGCTTTAGACTAGATTAGGACATCAAAAACATTTTTCAAAAAGGCAGTGGCATTCCATGTCTCTGTTGTTGCCAGGAAAACCATGCAGATTTTTGTCGATGTAGTCACAGACGTGACTAGGTTGAGAATGTATTTACTTTTATGTCTAGGCCAAGCTTTAAAGCTTAAACAATTTAAAAAGCAATAATACAGAAAAGAAATCATATTGTGTACAAATTCAGATAAGGCTTCTAACTCCAGTTAATTATGAACCTACAAAGGTTCAGCATTTTGGTGAGTGAAGCAAATGATTCTGTTTTTGATACAGGTTTTCTCACACCTCACTATAAACATTTGTGGCTATTTGTAAATGACAAGGTTTGAGGCAGCAGAAGGGCTCTGTCAAAGCAAGCAGAATTTGGTTCCCTGTTTTCTCAGCACACGGGAAAAGTCTACATTTTTATTAAAGTTATATAACAATCTATATCCTTGTTGAAAAATAACATTTGAATAGTCTGTAAATCTATTACATTTACAGTATTCTGACTTTCACTTCTGAGGCTGAATGAAACAATATGTTAATTCTTTAGATCAAATGGTACATTAGGCAATTTAATCACCTTAGGTCAATGCCTAAAATATGAAGTCTTGGATTATTTCTCTTACAGATAATGATACGCTATAACTTTAGCCTTCAGAGTTGGAGGTTCAGTTGAGTGGATTTTTTAGACACGTTTACACCAATTTTGAGTTACAGTATGTTTTCCTGTACATTTTGAACCTTGAATTATGCAACATTGAGTTATGCCCAATGATGCCATCACAGTATTATCAAAATACACAGCCTTCTTCCACCATTCGTCAGAATGCACATGTGTGTTTTGCCAGCATTCTGTTTTTTGAAGCTCAAAGACTCTCCCTGTGTTGAAACAATCTATACACTATTAAAACTCATTGTCCTAACCTTTAGCAGGGCAAAATAAGGCATTATAGAATATTATTTGAACCAAGGTGCCTCAAATGGGCTATCTCACAGAATGTGGCCAAAATCCACATTCTCCCCAGAGAATGAAATTTGGCCAAGTTGTGGCTGTTTCTGTGCTGCCAGGTTGCAGCTTAGCCCGCAGCCAGAATCTGGGTATGGCAAACATCTCAGAAAGGACCCTCCCTATATTTTGGGGCTGTTAAGATGATGGGAATAAATCTTCTTTTAGACTGGCAAGATTCTATGAATGTACCCTTACAATAAAGTAGAATTAGTTCAGCTGGGTATGCCTCACAAGACTGATGTTAATTTTGCAAGTCTGAAACTGGGTTAAGTTGCCACTGTCTCTTATTTGACCATTGGTCTGACTGCAGCTCTTCCTGTCTTCAAGGTCATTCCCACATACCATTATGGCCATAGAGGTGTGAGTTGATGATAATCACTAACTATCTAGTCCAGCTTCCTCTTTCTCATAGTAGCCAACATAAGAGCGAATCTCAATTACAAGACCATACCTGAACTTTCAAATTCATTGTCTAAAATGGAAGAATAATATAGTTGCCATTTTTGTTCTCATTTCAAAATTCACAGAAAACAAATTTACCAGATTTGATATAACCAAGAAATCCTTAGGATTGTTTAGGATTAATACAAATGAGAAATTTAGTTTTCCTCAATGCACCATGTCAAGCCCCAACGGGCTTGGTTTGTTGTCCTTTAACTATGATAAAGAAGTAGCAAGCTGTCCCTTTAAGGGGCAGCCGGGATTAAGCATTGTGGAAGGCGTGGTTTCCACGTGTCCATGTTCCCATTGGCTCCTATGTTTTAAGAGCAGGCAAAAAGGAGACTCTGGGAAACTAACCACTGTTATGCAAGTCTTGTTAGGCCTAGAATGGGGCGAATAGACAGCTTTCTTTTTATGAGGAAGAAGAAGATGTAGGATGCATTCCTAAGAATCAGAGAAGTGAGTCTATTAAACTTGTATGTTTTACAATAAACTCTTTAAGGAACATCCTTGTCTTACGTGGTTGTTAAACTGTTCCAGAAAGGCTTAGCCCGGCCTACTCCAAAGAGCTAGCTTGGACGGAGAAAGATGCCAATATCTAAAATACTTTAGAAGATATTCCCTACTTAACCAAGACCTCTACTTTTAAAATATGGAGTTAGATCAACACTCTGGTCATTACCAAGTCAGAAAACTAAAGAAATGAGGGAAGACCCACTGAAATACGGCAAAACAACAGAATAAGAATCAGTAACGGTTCTAAGTAACATATGCAAGCAAGTTTGGAGAACATACAGTGGGCAACTGATTGGAAAAAGTCAACCTATGTTCCAACACCAAAAAAGAGACTTAACAGAGTATAAATTATACAATATCCTTAATTTCATATGTTAGCAAAAAAAAAGCCTAGGATCATCCAACACAGATTAGAGCCCTGGATGGAAAAAGATTTGCCAGATGTTCAAGCTAGCTTTAGAAAAGGCTGAGGAACAAGATACATTATTGTTGATTCGTGTTGGATAATTGAATACCAAAAATAAGTTAGTATGTGTTCCATTAATTATAGAAAGGCTTTCATTTGTGTTGATCATGTCAGTTGTAGAATGTGATAAAAAAAACAATTTTAGAAAGATACTGATTCCATGAGAAACACAAGGACATTGTCTTTGTGAAATCACACACACACACACACACACACACACACACACACACACAAAGGCTCTAATGCTGGGAAAGATAGAAGGAAAAGAATGACCAACAGAAGAGATGGATTCAGGTACAGTGTCAATGAATCTACCTGTGGAAGACCTGAAAGGCCAGGTAGGGGACATACTGTCATGAAGAAAATCTATATGGTTACTAAGAGTTGACACCAACTTGATAAGTAGAATAATAAATAGCTGTTAGAAAACTGTTGAAAGTTCTGTGTTAACCCTTTGACTTTTAAAACGTGATTTAAACTTCATTGTCTAACAAATTTATTGCTTTGAATTCTCTGGACTTTATTTTGAAGACACGTGACTATAAAAAGTTGCTTTCAAAGTAATGTTTGTGCATGTATAAATGGCTCATAAGACTGAAAATCTTTTGAAAGTGGTGTCTTGACATGCACAAGAATGCTATGAAGCATCTGTTTTCAATCATTTAAGGAGCTGTTTTTCCCAGGCATGCATGGCTGCTTTACTTTTGCTAGTTAAATGGCTGTGCATGCACTGATAGATGTGAAAACAATTGGCAGCAAATTCCAAAATAGCCATGTGAGCTTGGAAGAAGTGCAGCTTCTTTAAACCCTCTGGGTGAAAATGTAATAAAGTATATACCTGTGATTTTTGTAGCTCATTGCTAAACATCTAGCTGTGAAAATATGCTTGGATCCTCTGTTAACAGTTCATGGTGTTTACAATTTAATTAGAATAAAAACAAACGTGGCTAGAAACTTCGTATTACTTTCATTTGAATTCAGAAATACCAAGTACCCAAATTTTTGAATGGGTAGGAAGCATATAAATCTTGCATCTGAGGTGGGATGACTGCTTATACATCACACAGAAATAAGATTAAAAATAAAAGGGAAAATGAAAGATAAAATATGAGCCATGGTGGCGCAATGGTTAGAATGCAGTACTTCAGGCTACTTCTGCTGCCTGCCGGCTGCCTGCAATTTGGCACTTCAAATCTCACCAGGCTCAAGGTTGACCCAGCCTTCCATCCTTCTGAGGTGGGTAAAATGAGGACCCAGATTGTTGGGGGCAAGATGCTGACTTTGTAAATCGCTTAGAGAGGGCTGTAAAGCACTGTGAAGCGGTATATAAGTCTAAGTGCTATTGCTATTGCTATCTATGGACACAGATGGTTAGATTCCCTTTTACTACTTTTTACAGAGAAATACAAAAGAAATAGGAACTAAATTCTACAATATCACAGAAGATAAGAATGTTAACATGATTGACAGAAATATTGGGGAAATGGTGAAAGACATAAGAGTTTGGTTAATCTTTTAAAGCGAAAGACAGAGCAATGATTCCAATTATTAGAGATGAAAGGTTAAATATGTAAAATTTCAAAGGACATTGTCAATTTTTAAAATTCTATTCAGGGTGTACAGTATAGCAAACCAGATAATGTATTGCTTGAGGATTAGAGGCTTTTTTAAATAATATAAACCTACCACACTTAGGTGATACACAAAAACAACTTTGCCCCACCATCTAATTTTAAACAAAGAATTTTTAAAAAGGCAGGTGGTAAAACACCAGGAGTAGTTGGGGTGGTATAAAACATGTATAGATCTTTTGGTGTCAAAAACTTTTGTTAATTGTATGATGAGATAGCTGATAAGGAAAAATATCAATTAACAACATTGTTTGGACCAGAAGCATTTTCAGCTTCTGAGACATGAGAATTATAACTGGTTACTGTTGTAATGACATTATTTTCTTTCTTTTTTTCAGTTGTATTTTTTTTTCACTTATTTTTAAGCACCTATGTTTTTTTTATAATGTATGAATGTTTGCATTTTGTTCCCTTTTTTATTATTTTAAAAGCAGCAAAAATTAATAATTTGAATAAAACCAAGGTAAGAGCTGACCCATAGTATCGCCGAAAATTGGACACAATTGGAGAGCATCATCAGGCTTAAACAATCTCACTGATGGGATTTTCAAAATCTGACAATTCTATTCCTCTCTTATAGACCAGCCCATCTGGTTTGAATTAACAGGGTATGTGAAACAGGAGATGAATTCCCTGTTCATTCTGCTGTTCCTCTGTGAATGCCCCTGATTTTCTCAGGTTGCCAACTTCTGAACAGATTTACAGTGTGCATGAGGATCAAGGAAAAAGAGGAGAAAGGATACATGCTGGCCTATTGGATACAAACAAATATTTTTTTTTCATTTTTCTTTTAATACATATTGAAATCTTTTTTTTGCAAAAAAAAATCATCTGCTATTGTAACGCCCCCCCCCCAAAAAAAAACAGTTTTAAAAAGTAAAGATCCCAACAAAATAAATAAATACTCAATTTATAGTTAATTCCTGAGAACTATTTGTCAAAACAATATAGCCTTCATCTCAAATGACCATGAATGTTCTATGGACATTAAGACAGTAATTTATAGTAAGTAATCTTAGTTGCACAACTGGTCAGGCATTGCTGCTGGAACTAATATCACTGAAGCCTCCATTCCAGTTCAGGTGTCATTTAAGAATTTCAAAATTTAGCTCCCCATTTCTGGAATTTCTTAACTGCAGCTATGAAACAAATTCTGAAATGCAACAGATAGTAATTGTATTCAGTTCAGCAATGAGAACTAATTAATTTTATTCAACGTATGATAATAAATTACTTTCTATTAAAACTTCAGGTCTGAAGATTACCTGTAAAGTAAACAAAAGCTAGACTCTAAATTAAATAAACCAAGCTCATTCCTTTGGAAATACTTTAATACACAATCATATACAGTAAATAACAAAAACAGCTAAAAGTAGAAAAATACACCATAAAACAATTATATTTTGTTTCTAGGCATCTCAGGAATATACTCATATTTTCTCTATAAACCATTTTAACAATTTGTGGCATTTCAGAATAGAAAAGCAGAGCTGAGAGCAAGACTCTTTTAGGCTTGTCTGTTACTGTCTTACACTGCTGCTGGTATCTTAGATTTCTGAGGATAGGTAGCTCAACAAGGTTTAGAAAAAAATAATACAGGTCGCCCCCAAATTAATATTTTAATTATTAAAAACTCAATGAATTCATTTTAATTCTAAATCATTAGAGAAATTTAGTGGAATTGTTTATGTTACCTTAGAACGTAGAAGTAATATGATTCTATGTTCTAGTTATTCAATACTGTCAGCAAATCAGAAGGTGAAATCAATGGTCACAAAAATGGGAGCATTTGTTTAATAAATATTTTAATAATAAAAATATAATGCACATCCCATGTTATTGTGGTGCATTAATAAACTAGCATTCATGCTGCAACTTTTTCAAATAAACAGAAACTCAAGTTTATGCAGACAGAACTATCAATGACCAGCAGGGGGTGCTGATTTAAAAATTATTCCAGCAATAGCAATTCCTCACCCATGTTAAGATTTTATACATACAGTACAGACATATACAAACACGAAGTCATTTGGTCAACATTTCATTCCCAAAGGAGGGGGAGGGAAGGAGTAAATGCAGCATGCCTTCAACTATAGTCAGGATAGAAGCCATTCTTTAAAGGCAGCTTTTCCAGATTTAGGTGCAATAGTCAATTTTTTTGTGTAAAAAAAAGCTAGGAAACAATTACCTAGTGGCAGAAAATAAGTTTTTGGAAGATAACATAATTGTTATCCTCTGAGATTAATTGATGAAGCAGAAATCATATTTACAATTTTCATGGGTTACACCAGACAATACTTTTATGTCTAATCACAAAAATTGTCTTTCCTGGAAAGTAACGTATCTCTCACATCAGAACATTTATGAGAGTGATGGTTCTCGCTCTTCTGCATGTAGATTGAATTGTTCCAGTAGGCACTTCCAGAAAGAAACAAAACTCACTAAAGTGTTATGACAGTTCCATCCTCTTCAATGCCTCCTTTGGGAATAACTAAACTATGACGAGGATCGGTTTTTAAGGAACTAAGGATTTTGTGAATATTGCCATTGCTTTCTCGTCCAAAGCTATTGTTGAATACTAGGTCTCTCTGTAGTCTGTGGCTAAGACTGTTGCCATTGATTCGGGAAAGGCTACCGGAAGGAAGACTGTGAGATTTTGGAATGGGCTGTGGTTCCAGGCAGCCTTCAATTACAATGTCAGCATCCTCGTCACTCTCCATTTCGTCAGGGTGGAAGTTCTGCAGGACATGAGAAGAAGGCAAACTGTGATGGCTGGCAGTGCTGTCTGTAGACTGACCAGAGCTCCCAGACATCCGACTGCTTCTGATAATATTGTTCCTTTGGTTTGCTGGCTTGACTGTGATGATAAGATTGTGGCTATTGGCAATCATCATATCCGTCACCTGATCAAGGGTTTTTCCTGCCACTTCTATCCCATTTACTTCCAAGACTTCATCATTGACAGCAAGCAAGCCTGTACTTTCGGCTAACCCCCCAGGAACCATCCGTGAGATGAAAATGCCAGGAACTTTTTCCAATCCATGGGGAGTCACTCTTACACTGGTGCCATCGCGAATATAAAATCCAAGTGGTTTCTCACACCCGTGGCGATACAGTCGTACTCTTCTATGAGTTTCAGGCAGAATATCCACATCAATGATGGAAGACACTGGTCTGAAGTCCTGAGGCATGCTGATATTAACATGAGGACGCCGGCGAAAGTTGTCATTCCGGAGGGTCACCAGAGCCTTCTTTTTCCTTGTTAAGGTGTTTGAACCAAAATTTCCATAATCTGCTTCATCTGCAAAGAGAGAGAGAAAAATTAATCATCATCATGTTTTAATGACTCCATAATCCCTTTTGGGGTGGAGTCTGTACAACTGAATGGAGTTAGCAGAGTGTTTAATGTCCAGATGCCCTTCCTGTCGCCAATGCAGAGTTTTGTTCAGCAAATATATTCTCATTGTGCCCAGAGAGAAAAATTAATACCTCAGACTAAATACTCTTTGCCCATCTTCTGCAAGAAAAAGAGCCTTATCTCCAGCTTTCATAATACACCAACATTTAAATATGGTTGGAACATTGCTGTGAGAGAGACTGTCAATTAAAGACTGTGTTACTAATAAACATGTATTTTGAAATATTGGAAGAAATGTCTAGACTCTAGATTTAACAAAGAAAAAAGCAGCTGGCTGGTGTTAGGATGAACATGGAGCAAGAGAGCAAAACTATTTGTTTGATGACAAACATAATATTCACTTGCTAGAAGAAAATCCCCAAAATGAAATGCAATTTGTGGCCACTATGAAGAGAAAGCTAGAAATAACAGCAACACATGTATGTCTGGCAGTTTACCACTCCTTCAAAGTCATATATGAAGCAACTGGCTAAGGCAACAAGATTATCTTTTAAAAGACTGTAGGCAAGTAACCGATTAGCAGGACTAGACTAATTGGCTGCCAGTCATCATTGATTAATCAATAATATATGAATTTGCCAATTGCACCACAGCACTGTTGCTTTTAAAGTATTAGTATTTCATCTCTAAGAGCATAAAGCCATTTTTCAAACCCATATGTAATCCCTAATGGTTTTGTTAGTTATAGATTATTCTAATAAATACTGTGTAACTTAAAATACATAAGCATTTTTGTAAGAGCCTATTTTAAAACTGTTGTTAAGTCTAAGTCTAAGATATAAAATATGCATACGTAGGCAGACAAAAGCATATTTTAAAGGAGTCCCGGCAACCTGATGCTTGCAAATATGGAAAAGATGTGTAACTGCTCCTGTCGAACGTAGGAAGCATCCCTTATTCTATTGTCTTTAAGTAAACCTTCATTCAAGACAAAAACAGCCCATTTATTTTCCACACCAGATCATCCTGCAGTTGCAGATGAGTAAGTCACCAAGAACTTTAGAAAAAGGCCTCAAACAGATCAACGCTTCAAACTGAAGATGGATAAAGCAATGGTTGGGCCTGGCATTTCAACTTAATAATACCACAATCGCAACAAAACAATGTTAATTCCATCCCCCACAAACTCCATGATGCAAAACTGAACCTCAAATGGGGGTTGTGGGGGGAGGCTTCCTTTTGCAAACATTTTCTCCGAAGATAACCAGAGACAATTTAGGCCTACTGGAAGAAAATACTTCAATTTCCTCATGTTTAGAAGCAAGACTATTGGAGACTATAGAACAAAGAACCAGTATCAGGAGACACTGGTGAGTTATTTTTGTAGGCACTTTATTAACACCAGGCAGAAGATCAATATGCACGATTACTTGAGAGACCCAAACATATAACTCATGATCTAACATGCCACAAGGAAGCTGTCAGGGCCAGAAACACTAACTATAGTTAATGCAGCTTTACATAAATTATTTAAAAACCAACAAGAGACAGAAAGCATTTGTGCAAATGAGATGTCAGGTAAGCCATCTTTAACCAAATTAAAGGTGTAAAACCTATAGGCAACCCTATAAGGATGTTTTAGGCAGACATCCTATTACTGAGCATGTTTTCCTAAGCATGCCCAAAAAGTCCTATAGAGTTGTATTTTTTTAGCATGTCAGGCTAGGAAAATGTATTAAATGTACAATCGTATTAACTGTACAGTTAATACGATGCCAATGATTTCTTTACCTTCAACCACAATAATACACGCGCAATCAATAGATACAAACTTAAGGTTAATCGCTCCA
>JANHJO010008430.1:24428-35405 GCA_032468235.1 Pseudoxyrhopus heterurus | reverse complement strand
TCTTAAACTGAACACCTGCTGAATTCAACTCCAAAGCTAAGCACAAATTACCTTTTGAAATTCTCCACTAAATCTGAATATGTACCCTGACCCCAAAAAAGATAAGATCCTACTTTCATGGTCTCCTGGAGACTTGTCAAAACTTTTTTTCTTTGTACAATAGGCCTTTGATGGATGAATATCTAGTACCTGTTTTATACATTATACACGGTATTATTGTGTTATTAACATCAGTAATATTCCTGTAATACTTTTATTTCTATAGTACTTAGAGCCTTCAGAATTAAATAATGCACTATGCATAAATAAAATTGTGTTTTGAGAAACAGTTCCAGAAAAATTATAGAATTCTCTCATAGAAGGACATACTTCAAGAGCATATCAAAGGAAATTTGTCTTTCTATCATTAGTAGTTCCACTTCTAAGAATGTAAACAAGAAGAGATCCCTTGGGATGTTTCATTGGATTTATCTGCTGTGTGGAAAGCCAGATTCTGTAGAGCACTGGAGAGATAATAATATAATGAAGGAGAAGATATCCATCCATTGATACCCAAATATCTTTGGATGCTTAAGTGCAAGAATATCACACCCTTTTAATGAACATTTCACCATGTGTCTCATCAAACTAAATGAGAATCTGCAAAAAAAAACATTTGTTATAAAACAAATAGCTTGATGTGTGGTCTTCCTTTAGTTTCTCACTCAATCTTAATGTTTAATTTTAAAGAAAAGGTTAAGTGATCATAGTACTTGTAAATGATTATTCAGAACTAATTAATATTAATAGAATACCCACTTACTTATATTTACTTCTCTAAGGCATCTAAATATCATTTAAATAACATAATGTCAAGAATTTAAGTATATTGTAGAAATATTATTGTACAATACTGACTACACTGTATTAAAACTGAGAAGATGAAGTAACAGATGGTCTATATTGCTAGATTTAATAATATGTTAATAATATCAAGGGTTGAGCTAGTTCTATATTAATACTTTATGGTATATCTGGCTTCTTCAAATGTCACACAATTAATTACTATTACTATTTATATTCTTTATTATATTAGCAATGTTATATTTTAGGATATACTTCATCATATACTCCAGTTGCTATACTTTATCAATAAAATTTTTAAAAGTTAAAAAAATGCCTTCTAGCAGAATAAAATAGACCTTTCTGGCTAGGGCAAAGCACCACCTCAGAACCTATACACAGAGAACAAATTTACTGGCACATGAATTTTGCTTTGAATTTGGCTATAGGATGGTCTCTTCCACCATCCTTCAGGAAACCAGATAATTTTAAAGGCATGGGATAGGATATGAGACTATTCAGTTGTCCCAGAATTCACAGTCATGGAAATCTGCCCTGATTGATTGAATGATTTATTTTTCAAATTTAATAGTTACCCATCTCATATATGTGCAGCTTACAAAAAAAAGTAAAGGTTTCTCCTGTCCAGGAGAGTCCAACTGTACTGTAGGTGCAGTACTGTAGGTCATCTGTTTCCTAGCCAAGGCTGCCAGCACTGTCTGAAGATGCTTCCTTGGTCATGTAGCTAGCATGACTATATGCCGAGAGGCACAGAATGCTGTTACCTTCCCACTGAAGTGGTACCCATTTTTCTACTTGCATTTGCAGCTTTCAAACTGCTAGGGACAAGAATGGGAGCTCACCATATCCCACAGTGCATGGATCTCAACTGCCAACCTTCCAATAAATGACCCAGCGTCTTAACCACTAAGTCACTATGCCCTCTCAACTTAGAAACAATTAAAAGAAACACTAGAAGTACAAAAAAAAGAAGTACAACAATTTAAAAACAAAATACATTAAATTTGCAATCATTCCCCTTCACATCTGCTACTTGTGGTGCTTGGTCTGCTTTGTTTCATGGTAGGGACAGCCTTGTTTTCACACTATAGAGAACATTATAGTGTCATTCTACTTTTGCTTTATCGTGTGCATGTTGAGAGTTACATTAGTCAATGGCCATACTTTTGATGTGGAATGGGAAGCCTTCCAACAGCCACCAAACTCTCTCCTTTCCTGGGGGAACAACAGAATCATATTTGGTGTGCATCATGGCATGTGGTCGGAGTGCTGCAAATTTTACCAATGAGGATGCGTGCATAAGCAAGGGAGATTCTTATTTATATCCATTTTTGTAAGAAGCTGTTTCCTGCTGATTCTTTGGAGGTTAATCTCACAGAGGCATACAGTTATCAGCAAATGATTTATTTGCTATAGTGCTTAAACCAGTGTCTCTCAGGATTTATGCAATTGTGAAATACTATATAAGCACTTGGAAAAAGTAGAGACCCCTTTCCCCCAGTTAAACAATCCTCCATCTCACACTTTTTTGACATTAAGAATATGAGAGATCTTGCCTGATGGTGATATAATACTCTTTGTAAATGCATTTTTTTATAGCTTCCTGTGCCTTCCATTTTAAAGCAATGTTTTAAACAACATTTGCAATCCAAAAATAATTATCATTTGAGATTGGAACTGAAGCAGTGCAGAGACCTATGTTGGGGAAGGTGAACTTGTCTATGGACTTTACTTTGAGAATCAATGGCTTGGGGGGGGAAATGCTGTGGAACAAATGGCTTTCATTCACCACATCTCCCATTCTGAAGAACAAAATACTTCTAGGTGATGGGTTCATTCAGCCATGTCCCTAGTCCAACGATCTCTCTATATTTAGACCTGTTTCTTGTTACTATGAAAGATCATAGTAGTAACATGATTACATGGTTGTAACCATGGTTGTTATTGGTAGCGTTCAACATACTTCCCTGTGGTTTCAGGATTGGTTCTCTGAGGCCTGGAAGTTAGGCAGAAAACAGAATTTTATCTGTAAATTTTTGCACGGGAGAGAAAAGAGTGAGGTGTCATGGAACTATGAGAAGGATGACATTGCCCGTACTGTTCTTGCTGTTTTACGCTTGCATTCAATGATACTGTAGTTTCCATTCCTTTTGCCTATGTATATCATTCCTTGTCAAACGATTCACTGACTCTGGAGTCTGCTGCAGATGAAAAGCTGAATCTTTTTGCCAGGTTACTCCTCTTCTGTCTTCTTCCCTTTCCTATTCACTTCCCAGTTTGTTTGAGCAAGATGTCTCTGTCAGTGACAAATAGCCATCAAAGAATTACCTTGTCAACTAAGGGGAAAAAAAGAGAAGATAATCATGAAGGGGAATACAACTAGGATGATTCAGATCTAAGCCCTATTGGTCACCTATTTGGATCCAAATTAGTTCATTATGGATTCAAAATCAGTTTGAGTCCTGAGACAGAGACCAATATGGAATCTTCATGAGAAGAAAGTGACTGCACTAGCAGGTTTAGATGAATGGAGAAGATGAAGGATAGGCTATATCGTACATCACATTTCAATTTTCCAAGAAGGAGGAAGATTCAAGAGTATCACCTAGATACTAACGGTAATGTTCAGCATATTCTGCCAAAAATGTTTCCTTTGCTCTACCTAAAATAGGCTTCGGAGTTCATGTCCATCTTCATGGCATGTTCTGTAACTTTTGTATTGTCCTTCTGAACTTAATTCCATTCTTCTTTTCCAAATAACTCAAAAAGTGATATTTTACTTAAGCCTCCATCCTTTTCCCTGGTGTTTTTCTGATAATATGTTTGAATATGTAGAGGTTAGGATGACAGATTTCAACTGGGAATCTTTAAATCCATACTTAGTCATAGAGGCTCCTTGGCTGTTTTGGGGCCAGCCCTAAATATTTAACCCAGCCTAAATCGCATCACCATTGTTGCATTGAAAAATTGAAGAAGAGATCATCTCATTGTAAACTCCTATGAAAAGGAAGATATATCCTGTAAGACATAAATAAAAATAAAATGAATAAAAACATAGACACCTTGAAAAACAGAACAAGCTGAGCTAAATAGTATTAAATCTGTTTTTTTTTTTAAAAGTAAGGATATAAAAACAGCAATGCTGCTAGTTTGAACAAAAGCTTGTCTTACTGTGTTTTAATTCCATGTTGGCCAATCAGATGCTTTTGGAAAACTTACAAGCTGGGTATGAATGCCACTGCACTTTGCTGTGGTTCCTTAAGCAATTAATTTAAAGATTAACACTGTTTCCTTTATAGTTCTGTTCCTGCAAGTATGTTTAAAGAGTCCCCATTCATTATCAACTTAAATCTTGACTTTGGCAGAAAGGATTCTAATTCAGCAGAGATTTCTACAGGTTTCATTATGCAGAAAGTTACAAAGTTCAGGACTTTTTAGTTAGCTCGGAAGACAAGGTAACTAATAAGGGGACATGTATAGAAAAAAATGAATAAAACTATACATGAACTGGATAAAATGTGGAGAAGGTTTTATATTTGTGCCCTAATTCTAGAACCTTGGTTAACCTCACAACACCAAATTACTTAAGATGATAAAGATGAAATGAGCCAAGTTGTGTGAAATATCTTTTCAGATTGCAATCCATGGGTCTAAAATGACAAACACTATGCTGGGAAACGTAAGGAAAAGAAGAAAAATAAAAGTGCTGTAGCGTAACCATCCTTGAAATAACGTGAACATTTCTGCCAGTGACTTCTAAAAAAGCTAGCCTAAATTATTTATTTTATCAGCTGTATCATAAAGCTGCAGAATTGACAGTGACAGTCTCATGTCCTAGCCTCCCTTCAAATTGTTCTCAAGAACGTTAGAAAATAGGGTAATATCGAGACAGTTTCCAATTTGACTGATGATATACAAGGCGATCTGTCAGTGTTGCTCTTTTCTCAACCTCACTTGGTCCCTCAATAGCAGAAAAAAAGTGAGTCTCACTGGAATTGTAGAGTTAGAGATGACTGAAAAGAAAAAGTCAAGAAATGGAAAAGATTCTCATGAGAGTTGAACGCTTTTCTCACTCTTCGTAGATATTGGTTTAATAGAACTTTTGAAATATTTTCCTGCCTATTTGGTCCTATATGAATAGAATAGAATTCTTTATTGGCCAAGTGTGATTGGACACATAAGGAATTTGTCTTTGGTGCATATGCTCTCAGTATATATAAAGAAAAAATAAAATACATTCATCAAGAATCATAAGATACAACACTTAGTGATAGTCATGGGTTACTAATAAACAATCAAATCAAACTAGGAAACAAATAAAACAATATAAATTGTAAAGATACAAGCAACACGGTTAGAGTCATACATTCCCTTCCTCCATAAATTTTTTTTTACAAATTATTTTCCTCAAAATCTCAGTAGGATTAAGACTCAAGATGGCAAGTAAAAGGGGAAATGTCTAAGGGGATTCTCAGTCGTCCAGGTTATGGTTGTTCCAAAGATGCTTTTTCAAGAGGCAACTGGACTTTCTGGTTTTTCTTTGAATTTTTTTTCTTTGAATTTTTTTTTCCAAAGAAAAAGCAGAAAGTCCAGTTGCCTCTTGAAAAAGCATCTTTGGGACATAAAGGGGGAAAGTTCTCCTCTTCTAAATGCAGCTGTCGTGCTCCAAAGCAGACAGTATGACATAAAGTGATACCTGAGTACTCATCATTAATCGATTCCGGGAGGTGCGATGAGTACCAAAAACTATGAGTACCAAACAGTTTTTTCCCATAAGGACCAATGTAGTGAGTCATAAGGCAGCCAACACTGACATATCCTAGCTTGTGTGTTGATTACCAAACAAATGATGATTACCGGGACAAAATTTTCATGTCGAAATGCATTGAGTACCAAATTCGATGAGTTTCAAAGCAGTTGAGTACCAGGGAACCATTGTATTGTGGAACAACGCCCTTGGAGTGCATATCAGGGAAATTCCAGAGACTTCATATATTGACTATATAAATAGTTTACCGTTGAATTTGTAAAGAGAGTAAATCGATTCATATTTGCTGATTGGGAATGTAATTGTGAGGTGCTTTTTAACATTTTTGCCATATGCTAAATAAATATATAATTCCTCAAAGTCAGATTCCTCAAAGTCCTTCTAGCCTGATCACTGGAGCTGCACAATGAAGCGTGGATCAAATAACCCATCAAAGCAGATTCACAAATCAAAGTGGGGGATGTATTCCAGACCTTTTCTATTCCTTTAGGGTAGTTACAAAAAATATACAATGGCGCAATTTCATTTCAACCAATGGGTTTGATCATTCCTTTAAGTGCTCTGCCTATTGGGACTCTGAGTCAGAAGCAAGATTGACTTTGTTTTGAATTTCATTCTCTTTCTCAGCTTTCAGTTTCTTTACTGCGACCGCCTCAAAATTTAACTCCTTTTTCCACTTGATGTAGAACATTATTTTTATGTAGGAGCTGAGCCTGAGGAAGGGGTCAAATGTGCCATCAGTCTCAAGTCCCTTCAGGCCCACAAGAGATCTAAGTCCAACTCTCCTTGAATTCTATTGATTCTTATCTACTGCCAGGCTGCTTTGACCATTAGTAGTTCAGATTCTTGTAGAGAGCATTAATATACATTAGACCTGTATTCATTTGAACCTCCTTGACTCCTGATTTCTTGCACCTGACACCTTCCATGGTACTCCTGCCAAAACACCTGGAATTCAATTTGCTTTCAGCACCCTGACTATGGGAGACCATCCTGACATATAGCATTGAGTCAAATCTGATTTCAAATTCTGCATAATCAAAACAAATCGAAGGCTCTGGGTTATGGTGGCTGGCTGGCAAGCTAATATTTATAGAGCTGGAAGGGACCTTGGAGGTCTTCTAGTCCCACCCACTGCTCAAGCAGGAGACCTTATACCATTTCAGACAAGTGACTGTCTATTCTCTTCTTAAAAACCTCCAGTGATGAAGCACTCACAACTTCTGAAGGCAAGCTGTTTCACCGGTTAATTGTCCTCACTGTTAGGAAGCTTCTCCTTAATTCCAGGTTGCTTCTCTCTTTGATGAGTTTCCAACCATTGTTTCTTGTCCTGACTTCTGGTGCTTTGGAAAATAATTTGACCCCCTCTTCTTTGTGGCAGCCTCTCAAATACTGGAATAACGCTATCATGTCTCCCCTAATTCTTCTTTTCTCTAGACTAGCCAAACCCAAATCCTGCAGCCATTCTTCATGTTTTAGTCTCCAGGCCTTTGATCATCTTAGTTGCTTTTATTTGCATTTTTCCAAAGTCTCAACCCTTTTTTTGTAGTGTGGTAACCAAAATTGGTTGCAGTATTCCAGGTGTGGCCTTATTCTGGGAGCTGTCGTAAAGTTGCCATAGTTGGGAAACCCCAATCCAGTTCAAGAAACCAAAACCAAACATATTAATATTTTTTACCGTAAGGTTATAGTAACAGAAACCTTCAAGTCTGAAAGCATCTGTTCCCTCCCTTACTTTTAGGTTCCAGAGAATTAGAGACGGTTAATTCTAAATTGATTTTACATTTCTATTCCAAAAAAAAAAAAGCATAATATCTAAAAGCAGAGAAAAATGTTCCTGGAGTCATGATTGATGGACTAGCCTCCTTGATTTTACTGCAAACATTTCTTAAGCACCATCAATGAAGATTTTAGAAAATTAAAGTAGTAGACAACCATAGTTCCAAAAAAACCAAAACATTGCACTATAACCAATGCACAATATTTGCAATTTTCGCAGCAACCTTTGAAGCTAGCGAACGGTAGAAGAAGAGCAGGCAGAGCTGGGAATAGACTTGTTACGTTAGATCAATCTCAACTGCAAAGGGATCAAGACCATCCGTTAAGTCGTAGCAGAGAAGATTTATTCAAGCCTATATACAAGGATCTGGTCAACTAAAGTTTGACACTTAATTGTGGTGGAAGGGTCAATGGAATTGGAATTGGCCAATGGAATTCAAGAGGGGTTGAACTTGGACTGATTGTGGGAACACAATGACTTTAAGACAAATTCCTTGTGTGTTAACTACACGTGGCCAAGTGTTGTCTTGTGTTGTGTTGCATTGCATTGTGTTCCACTCCACTCCATTCTCTTCTCCATTTTCTGTTCTGTTCCAATGTTCTATACTGTTCTGTTCCCTACTCTAAGCTGACGTGTTTCATTCCACTCTTCAGCTCTGCCTCCTCTTCTCCTCCATACCTTCACACTTAATAAGGATGAAGGTACATCATATTTCTCACCTTACCTGCCTCCACCCAGGCCCAAAGCACATCAAAGAAGCATCCTTACCTGTTTCATCCGGAGAACTCAGAGAAGCGCTGTCTTGAGACAATGTGGTCCAGCTAGAGTCTTCATCGCTTGGGGCCAGGTTCTGAATCCTGTGTAGCGCGCAATCTGTCTTGGCACCGGTTTTAGGGTGATCCTTTTTAGTCTCTGGACTGGAAGAGATGGTTGCTGCTGGCCCATCTTCAGGACTTGCTGCCTTGTTTTGCTTCTGAGGCAAGGTATCTCCATTCACCATGACCATGGAGGCTTCGCTATTGCATTGTGAAGGCAATTTCTCCTCCACTGCCTCTTGGCTCTCCCCATAATTCTGTTCCACCTCCCTGGCTGATGTCTCAAGATCTGCATAGTAGTTTAGGAAGCTCTTCGATCTTCGGTGTTGGGTGGGCAGGATTTCACTGCTGGAAGAGTCCTGTTGGCTTGGTTCCTTCCCCTCCAACTTCTCAGAAGTTATGTTTAGACCCGTCATTACTGACGGAGCAGCAAGATTCTTATTGGGATCCTGCTGTCCTTGCTCTGCTGCTTTCCTAAGCTGGTTTTCTCCATTTTTCACCAGCTTTATGTTGGAGGAATTGCTGCCCAGCAAAGGCTGGGCTGCCGGATCTGAAAGGCCCATGGCTGTCTGGATGTTGGTCAGGGCGTATTTCTTCCTGCATTTGGGAGGGGTGCCATTCTTGACCTCCGTGTGCTTGATTTCGGCATTCAGCAGTTCGTTGTGAGAGGAGCGCAGGTGAAGGGTGTTGGGGGGCGTGGCAGGTCCATTCCGATTCACAACGTCTGAAGTGCCGTTACTTGCCATAAACCCCGCCAAAGTTTCCACACCGGAATCAACTAGAGGAGAAACACAAAGGCTGGTGAGAAACGCAACGCCCGCAATCACCTGGTGCAAATCACAATGGTGTGCCAAAGCTTCAAGATGGTTCATCTTCTGTACGGTCTCCAGTTGGGATCAAGGCAGGGGTGGGATTCAGCTGATTCGGAGCAGTTCGGGTGAATCGGATATTAATTTTACATCTGGTTCACCAAACCGGTAGTTGCAACGACTGGCTGGCCCTGCCTACCCGGCCCCTCCCCTCCCAGAAGTCTCCATGTGGCCTGTTTTGGATGCCAGGTAAGTGCAGGGACCACGTGGAGGCTCTGGGAGGGCGAAAAACGGGCCTCCCGGAAGTTCCGGAAGTGCGGAAACAGGCCCGGGGGAAGCCGTTTTTGCCCGCCAAGAGGCTCGAGGAAAGCCTCCAGAGCCTGGGGAAGGCGAAAACACCCCCCCCCGGGCGTGGTGCAGGAGGCCAACTAGGCCATGCCCACCATGGCCACACCCACCCAGCAACCAGGCAGAGAACCGGTTGCTAAAATTTTTGCAGCCCACTGCTGGATCAAGGTCTTAATATAGTCATTTGGGACAGAGTTCCCCAACCATTCTGGGTTGGTGGCCCGGAGGGGAGGGAGGGGCAGGCATCTTTATGCTTGCAAGCGTACATGTGAACAGGGTCGCACGCCTGGGGCTGCGAATGCATGTGTGACACACGCGGCAACGCTAGAGCCCGCGCGGTGCTTGCAGCGTTAGCCGTGTGATGCTCGTGGTAACACTAGCATGAGTGGGGAGTGTGCGTACACGCACGCACATTGGCCAGCCAATTATACGGCTCAGTGGTTAATGGATCCTGGCCCACAGGTTGTGAACCCCTGATTTAGGAATTCTGTTTGTAGTGTTTGAGATGATGCTAATCTCCCCACCTGCACAGAGGTGGGAGAATTCAAGACTCAGGACTGTCCAACTTTAGGAGCTTGAAGATCTGTGGCCTTCAACTCCCAGAATCCCCACAGGTTTTCAAGCAGCCAAGATTGGACCCCCCACCCTGAATTAAGCATTTGATGCAGAAGACACCCTTAATTTACATATTTGATCAAGAGGAATTCTGGGAGTTAAAGTCCACAGGTCTTAAATTTGCCAAGGTTGGACAGCCCTGATTTATACATTTGATGAACCTCTAGGGATTTATTTATGGTGTTCTCTAAGATACTCCTTCAGGTTTCTAGCCTGGTGCCCTAACCCCTAACCCCTACCCCAAACAGGCTCTCCTATCCTTTTTCAACAACCACATCCCATTGTTGATTCTCCTTCAGTTTGCAATCTTCCACATTCCTTTTCACAAGGATTTCTGCCAAGCCGAATCACGTTGACTTTGTGCCTCTCCGTTTCATCTGTGTACATCTAAGTACACAAAAGATGAACCGCGTGTGATATGCACGCATTTCTGGGAAATGAAAATGAGAATCTCCTATCCCCCGTAGGCAAAACAAACAAGCTATTTATGACAAACCTCCAGTCTGCCTTTGACCTGAATGTGGAAAACTCAGTGGAGAAGGAGAATAAAAGCCATGGATTTAGGGCCACGAGGGAACACAGGGAGAGTGCAAAAAAATTTTTTTTTAAAATATGGTTTTGCTACCAGAAATCAAATTCTGTTCCTCTGGAATACATGTACAGCAGCACAATGTATATGTAAAAGGGGCTAAGTTTGCTTTGCAATGGAGCAACCCTGATTTATTCTTTTTTCCATTTGCTTCTCCTGCAAACCTTCTGGATTAAACTCGTCTTGCCCAACCACCCTTTTCAGAAAACCAGGCGCCGGCTAGGCGCCTCTGAAAACACAAGCAAGATGCAACCGTAGGATTAGATTACAAATTACAGATTAACACAGTTGGAAGGGACCTTGTAGGTCATCTAGTCCGGTGGTCGGCAAATCGCGGCTCGCGAGCCACAAGCGGCTCTTTTGCCCCTTGAAGTTGGCTCTTCAAGGTGCGGGCTCGCGAGACGCGGCAC
>JANHJO010008427.1:0-20321 GCA_032468235.1 Pseudoxyrhopus heterurus | reverse complement strand
TTAGTGAAAGCCAGGGCCGCTTGACAGCACTTTGAGTTTAGCAGCCGGAGACGCTGCTGCTGAACAAACCTCTGGCCGCGATTAGCGGCAATAACCTGCTGTGGCTGCAGGCGAGTTTCGGTCAGTGGCAGGCAGCGGTGGAAGCGTCGGAGCATCTCCTTCCTTGCGGGCAGAGCAGGTGATTGCTGCTAATCATGGCCAGAGGTTTGTTCAGCGGCAGACTGTGCTATGCATGTGCAGTTCAGCTTTTTCTGTGAGTTTTTTACTGTGTCGGTGGGGGTGTCTCCTTTGTGTCACTTTTGGGGGGCATAGATCCCCCAATGGGTTTCGTGACCCGTACAGTACTGATCTCGCAACCCCAAAGTATGTGTGTGCCAAATTTGGGGGAGATAGGTGCAGGGGTGTGGGTTTGAATCGATCACATACAAACCCACACTTCTCTTTTATAGATATAGATATCCAGACAAGAAAAGATGATACTGATATTCCCAACAGAGAGACAGTTTGGTATACAGTTGTTTAGCCACATGATTAGAAATCAGGGCATCCTGAGTTCTAGTCTTGTCTTAGACACAAAACTAGCTGTATGACTTTGGGCCAGAAACCCTTTCTCAGCCCTAGGAAGGAGGCAAGGGCAAACCAATTGAAAAAAGTTTTTTCCAAGTAAAATTAAGAGATTAGTCCAGGGATTAGTCCAAACAGGAGTCAAAGCTCACTTGAAGGGACACAAAACAAAACCTTCCTCCAGTTGTTTTTACTCCAAGCATCCAAAATGTGTACACAAGTCAGAAAATTAGGAAAAAATGATTGGTCTCAAATGTTAAGAGAGGACTGACTATATGCGTTTCTCCCATCCTTCTTATCATCTAGCAAGAAGATTTTTTTTTTATTTCTATTTTTAATACATTTTGTTCCAAGGTCCTCAGAGGTGACATAGAGAAAAAATAAGCTTTTTTTAATCCCCCAAAGTTCCTTTCTGTCATGAATGGCATTAATTAAAGATATTTTACAGAATACAGAATAATAGAGCTGGAAGTCTCTATTGGAGGTCTTCTAGTCCAACCCCCCTGCTGAAGCAGGAAACCCTGTACAATTTCAGACAAGTGGCTGTTCGGTCTCTTAAAAGCCTCCAGTGATGAAGCACCCACAACTTCTGAAGACAAGTCATTCCACTGGTTAATTATTCACACTGTTGGGAAGTTTCTCCTTAGCTCTAGGTTGCTTCTCTCCTTGATTTTACTAGGACAAGAATCTGGAAAGATGAATGGTAAAATCCCAGACATATTTTTTGCTGTATCTCAGTCTCTTTTATCTCTACCTTTGTCATACATTGCTGCTGAAAGTTCTTCTTTTGCATCTAATAAGTTTGGAAGATATATTTGGGTCAAAACTGATAAGTTTTCAGCTCCTTTTCATGTAGTGTGCTGTTCCCATTAGTGTGTTTCCTCTTCTCTCTATATACATATTTTCTCCAGTTATTAAAGAAGTGATAGCTGAAATAGTCCCAGAACCTCCCTATATAATGTGTCCTTCAGTTCCTTTCTTTTCTTTCTTCTGTTCATCTACTTCTTTCCTTCTTTCCTGATGTTCTTGACCAAATTAGTTAAGTGGTCTTTTTTGATGGCAGGGTTTTTTCCAGATTCTTTTTAAAAACGCTTATGATCACACTGTTCTGAAGAAAAACCTTCTGTGGCTACTTCATTGTGTTCTAATTATTGCTCGAGATCCTGTCTTTGGTTTTTAGTCAAGATTAGTGAACAGGAGAATACACAGAACGGAAAAATAAATAATAATTTATATACCCAATAGAGATTTAATTAAATATTAGCACGCACGGTTCCCATACATAGAACACAGAATGCAGCATGATACATATTATCATCTATAGCTTGGTTTCTAATGAGGCCTAAACCTGTGTAAATATTGCATATTAGCAGAAGCATAAAAAGGGAGAAACTCAACAACTTGTTTTTTTGTTTTTTCCCCTGATTTTTTTTAATGTTTTTCTTTATTTTTATTTTTTAGTATACTTTATTTTTTAGTATTTCAAATTTGCTAAGCTTGTTTTGTTCACCTGCTTTTCCTTTATTGACATGAACACATTTTCACCCACCCTCCCAAGCAATAGCATGATGAAGACTTTAATATCTTAATATTAATTTAAAAAATTGAGACTGGAAAAAGTGCAAAGAAGAGCAACTATGATCATTAAAGGCCTGGAGACTAAAACATATGAAGAATGGTTGCAGGATTTGGGTTTGGCTAGTCTAGAGAAAAGGAGGACTAGGGGGTACATGATAGCAATATTCCACTATTTGAGAGGTTGCCACAAAGTCAATTTATTTTCCAAAGCATCAGAAGGCAAGACAAGAAACAATGGATGGAAACTAATCAAGGAGAGAAGCAACTTGGAATTAAGGAGAAGCTTCCTAACAGGGAGGACAATTAACTAGTAGAACACTTACCTTCAGAAGTTGTGGGTGGTTTATCACTGGAGGTTTTTAAGAAGACACTGGACAGTCACTTGTCTGAAATGGTAAAGAGTCTTCTCCTTGAGGAGGGGGCTGGACTAGAAGACCTGCAAGGTCCCTTCCAGCTCTATTCTGCTACTGCTTCTGATCTGGTAAGCTAGCTTATTATTATAAAAACAAATAACTTGATGTGTGCTCTGCATTTATTTTTTTCATTTCATACTAATGTTATATTTAGTTTAGTAGAAAAAGTCAAATAATTGTATTTCATATGGATAGACTATCCACTTTTTTTCTCTTACCTATATCCATTACTCTTGAGGCACCTAAATAACAGAATATTAAGAATTTAAGTAAATTATATCAATATTGAATTGAAATGACATATTATATTAAAACTGAGAATGTGGCACAATGAGTGGTTTATAGGTAGATTTAATAATAGGTTAAAAGATGGAACTAGTTCTATATTAATGCTTTATGAATATATCTAATTTCTTTAATGTAACTCATGTAACTACTATTTGTATGTTCTTTTCTGATTATGTTAGCAATGTTATTTTTTGATTATACTTCTTCATATTTTCTAGTTGTTATGCTTCACCAATAAAACACTTACATGTTAAAAAAGAGGAAAAACATTACTGAACAGATTGTTCTTACCCAATTGCTTCCTTATAGGTAAGTCAATATTTTTGGGGCTCACTTCCATCAACCTTTGGATCCATCATTTTACTAAATCAGTCCAGGCTTGGATTATCAATTATATGTTGATGGCTAGGGCAAATCACCAATCACCAATGTAGTGCTGCTAGATTTACCTGTATCATTTGTCATCCATGATCCTAAAATAATGCTATCTTCTGTAACTTAACTAGTCATCAATGATACAGTTTCTCATTGGTTTCAATCTTAACATTACTCATTGCATATTTCTGATTAACTGGAAGAACCTTTGCTTTAGCTTTTTCACATACCTGTGGAGCTCCTTTAGGATTTAATTTTAATTTACTGTAACTTGTACGCATTGTCATTAGTTTCTTTTCTCTTTTAACTATCAAATCTGAGCTGATATTAGACAACCTTCTTCTTTTGCTTCAGTCGTGGTCTTCCTCCCCTAAAAGCATAGCTGTGATCTCCCATTGGATAAACTCTTATAGCCTTAAATTAAACAAGGAAAAGGTTGATTTTATTACTTTTCATCCTCATCCTTCTTTTCTCTCACACTGTCTTGATTCTTTTGCTTTCCAGAACTGGTGGTTACTGCAAACTTCAGTGGTGTTTGATTTGGGAGTACTTAGAGAGGAGAAGCTTAATTTAAATCCTTTCATCAATAAATGTTCAAGAACTTGAACTTTTTGTCTTTTGTATACCTGAAGAATTCAGTCATACCTTACTTTAGAAACAGCTAGGCAGTTAGTTCCTGCCTTGGTGCTGTCCCACCTGGATTATTGTAGTACTTTGTTTAGTAGATTTTAGTGTTTCTGCTCTATCCCCACTAATGCAGGTCCAGAAAAAAGCAGTTATTACGCCGTCTTTAATCTCTCCCAGTATAGTTCTTTTTTTTCTTTTTGCCAATCTTTACAGTTATTGGATCTTCAGGAACATTACTGGTTTACATCGCTGGTACTGATTTCCTAGACCACTGGTGTCAAATTCACGGTGTCACGTAGCCGACATCTGACATATTGTGATGTTTTTCCACTTTGTAGAGCTGGGGTGAGCATGGCCTGCATGTGATGCATCTGGTCCACGGGCCACCAGTTTGTCACCCCTGTCCTAGACTGTTTATACAGACACATCCAATTATTTGAATAACTTGATTATATAATTTTTTCCTATGCAAAGGTGAAGATAAAAATTTCCCCTGTCCAGTCGTGTCCGACTCTAGGGGGAAGTGCTCATCTCTGTTTCTTAGCTAAGGGAGCCAGTATTGTTCAAAGACATTTCCCTAGTCATGTGGCCAGCATGCTTATACACTGTGGTACATAAAACACTATTACCTTCCCACCAAAGTGGTGCGTATTTATCCACTCACATCTGCATGCTTTTGAATTGCTAGGTGGCTGGGAGATGGGTTTCCCTATGAAGTCAACTCAATTATACAATCAAGGTCATTTATTTTTCCTCACCCTAAAATTCCTTATGTTGAGAGGCCAAATCACTTTTTAGATTTTTTTTTTTTTGCCATTTAGCTTCTACTCTTTGGAATTTACTCCCCCTTGAATTACCTCTGGAGTTCAATCTTTTGAAGTGTACAACTGTTAGGATCTTTATGAAACCGGAAAAAACATTTCCTATTATTTGTTAGTTTAGTTTATACTAAAGTTCTGCTAGTACTAAGAACTGTTTACATTGATTATTGTGTAGTATTAAATGTGATTATTATACTGTGACATTGACTCCTATTGCATAATACTTTTGATTTAGCTATACTGTGCTTAATTATAGTATGTACAAAATAACACCACCACTGTAATATAGATATAGATTACATTTTCCCCCAAAAAGTTTTGCTTCTTGAAAAAACTTTGGACGATTATGGTAGACACCTTCAAACTGAACACAAATATAATTTCAGAATGACTGTATCACATAGAAATCTTGAGAAATATGAAATTGATTTTTAATGACTATAATGCATTGAATTGCATAATTTTCCAACACGTTGCATGCATTCAACTGGGCTAAAAGTGTTTTACTCTTGTTTTTTCATTTGTATTCAGTGTCTTGTGCATCTCACTGCAGTGCGAATGCAGAAAGTGGATCTTCAGTGACATGTTTCACTTCATGGTCTTGTATGCTATAAGATAGTTGTCCACCAGTTGAATGTAGTTTGGTGCTTTGTAGTACCCAAGAAAATTCTTAATGACATCTGTCTCAGGTTCCATCAACAGTTGCTCGAACCGCTTGTCAATGATGACGTAACTGATCTGTGGACCAACAAAAATGTTTTCCTTGATCTTGGTATCAGTTATTCTTGGAAATATTTGGGGGACATAGTCAGTTAAGAAATATGAAAAATACATACATACATACATACATACATACATACATACATACATACATACATACATCTGTCTTGGATAACAAAATCTTTCACTGTCCTTGTTCAATGCTTTCATGAAATTTTTCACCAGTCCAAGTTCTGTGTGAAGCAGAGGCAAAAATATCTTTGTCGGCTGAATGACTGGTTCATGTGCCATGTTTTTTTAATGTCCTGGAACCAAATTTTTTTGGAGAGAGCATTTCTTTTTAATATAATGTGGCTCTCTTGTATGGCTGTCCCATTCACATATGTAACAACAGTACTTGGTATATCCAAGCTGCATTCTAAGCAGGAGAGCCACTACTTTTAGATCTCCACAGATATTTTGGTTGTACTTGGTAATGCTGATTGTGCTTCAACAACAGTTCCATATTTTTGTATGTTTCTGTCATGTGTTTCTGTCACAGCCAATAGGCGCTGAAGAGTGTGCATTGCCATGGTATAAAAACAGAAGATTTCTATAAACCAGTTCATGATAGATTAAATTACAAGTTATTTTCATGATTAAGAATGGAAAAATCTATACAATACACCTAAAAGTGTTCAGGAAGCAAAATCTTTGTTGCCCAATGTCATCTGTATAAGCTATATGTGCACAGATACAACACACACACACACACACACACACACACTTAGAGTTAGAATTCTTTCCCAATGAAATTTCATGCTATCCCTGAAGAATGGATAAATGTATGAAAAATATCTACATATGCTAAAAGTTTTTAATAAGGCTAATTTTTAGCAGCATATGACAAAAATATTGGAAGGAGTAACAGCTTTGTGCTAAGTTGATAAGTAGGATATCTTTAGCACCCTTTGATTTTGGAATAAAAACATCAAAGAATTAAATGCAATTTATTTATTTATTTATTTTTAACAAATTTATATACCGCCCTCTCCTTTCAGTATATTTATAAATTAAAACAATGTCTCTTTTAAATTGCAATTTCATTGCTAAAATGTATGCATTAATAATACCTTCTCTTTGAAACATTTCTTGTCAAAACTAAATACTTTGGCGACTTCCAAACAAATATCAGATGAAGTTGCTATAAATGGCAGAAATAAATTGAATATAAAATATTGTTGCTTGCTTTGTATAAAGTATATTGTTTGCTTTCAGAAGTTAGCATTCACACTGAAGTTGCTAAATTTTGTTAAAATAAAATGGTGGATTTACAAGTACACACTACCACACATTATTAAGAATCAAACTAAGGATCAAAAATATCTGTTTTATTACATTATAATCACTCAATTTGAGGGATTATAATGTAATAAAATCTTGATCTTGGATTGTTGCCAAATAAGGGATTATAGTACTCTATTCATTGCCTGTGTGGAAGACTCTAAAATGCTGGTTTACTGAAATTTATCAGCTGTCAGGGTTTGAATTAGCTTTCTATCAAAGGAGAGTCAAAATATAATTCATCTGGAAGCTACAGGTGATCCAAAACCCAGCAGCTAGGAAAATCCCATTTTAGTAGAGTAACATTACACTACTAAATTGATTGCACTGATTACCTGCAGGTTTCTGGGTTCAATTTTAAAGTGCTAAAAAGTCATTAATCATAAAGCATGGGGTTACTTTGTACCAAGATTGAATTTGCCCATCTCATCGGAACATTGCAAGAAGACTTGCTTAGAGTCCCCATGTGGGTGAGGTGACAGAAATATGGACTGGTTGGTAAACTTTCTCGCTTGAAGCTATTGTACTTTGTAACCCCTTACTTTCTGAAGATTCAACACTATTTCATCATGCTTCTTGTGAGGATGATGATGGCTGAAGGATATATCTTTGGGATGCTCTTAACCACAAGAAGATGCTGGAGGCAGATGCTTCAAAACAAACTTAACTTTATTTAAATTAACAGAAGTAAAATAAGAAAGGCTATCTTTGTGGTTCTTGACTAGATGGTAGCAGACATGTAGCAAGCATGTCTGCTCTATCAGGAACATGGTGCAAAGAGCAAGGTATGTGGTGTGAGGGGGGTTTATATAGGTGGGTAGAAACCAGAGGTGCTATTCATCTAGTTGCGACAGGTTCCGGAGAACCGGTAGCAATAATTCAGAGAACTGCCAAATACCACCTCTGATTGGCTGACCAAGGCAAATACCAACTCTAATTGGCTGACCGCATAGCCACGCCCACCAAGCGACACCCACAGAACCAGTAGTAAAAAAAATTGAATTCCACCACTGGTAGAAATCCCTCCTCTTCCTGTGGGTGGCAAGGCACTCTGTGCATCGTGCCTGGCATCAGTGGATATAGGAGCAGATCTCCTCAACCATCCTCTGCTACCAATCTGTAAGGACGATAATGATTGAAGGACAGATCTTTGGGGCACTCCTAACCACAAGAAGATGCTGGAGGCAGATGCTTCAAAACAAACTTAACTTTATTTAAATAAACAGAAGTAAAATAAGAAATAGCTATCTGTGTGGTTTTTTACTAAATGGTAGACCTAGTGGATAGGTTACACTAATGCAATGCCATGGCTAGCACATGTTCACATATATATTATGTAACACTTCTATTCAAAACTGAAAACTTGTGGCCACTATCTGGGTGGTTTCTATTAGTTTATATCTTCCTTTGTAGCCTTTATTAACTTATTACCAAGGGAAGGGAAGGGAAGGCTAGGTTAGGTTAGGTTAGGCTAGGTTAGATTCAGTGGATATTATTGTTGTTTTGTTTTGTTTCTGTTCTCCTGATTTCTACTTTGTTTCTGTTCTCCTGATTTCTACTTTTTTTCCTTTTAGGTAATTTAGTTTATTTCTTCTTTTTAAAGCATCCAGTCCAGGGCTGTCAAACTTACATCATCATGGCATTGTTACATGACCATTGTGATTTTTCTCCCTTCGCTAAACCAGGCGTTGGCGTGGCTAGCAGGTGACACATCCGGCCCATGGGCTCAAATTTAACACCCCTGATCTAGTCTATTAAATAATAGTGAAGTTCTTTCTTCTAATCTAAACTATATGGTTGTTATATGTTAGTAATATAGTTATAGGGTTTACATATAACTTTATTAAGAAATGTTAATTGTAATGTGTGCGAAAAACTGAATAAAATTACTACCAGTTTTCCTTTTTTTAAGAGTCCAGTAAACTGGCTTCTGAACACACACAGTTAGATATTTGGTAGGATTACTCTGCATGACATATGAAGCCATCGTAACATGCAATATCACCATGTCACATTTGACATTATTAGCCATCCCTAATAGTATGCATAGCACTTATGCAGAATCTTCTTTGAGTTATTGGACATGCTGTAGGAGAGGCTCCAAAAACATTCTCGATGCGGCAAATTGTGTTGTTGGTCTGCGTGCTGCAGTGCATCATGTCAACAACGTGGCACCAAGCACCTCTCTGAGGCCAAATGGAGCTGCCTTGCCAAGATCAACTTTCCAGCAGCCCTCTAAGGTCAGTAGGAAATGTTGACAAATTTTGCTGCTTGTTAATCAGCTTCAAGGCCAACCACACATCTTGAGGGAAATACCTAATTATTTCATTTCCAGCATTTCCATGGTGTGGCTGAAAACTAATTTCATGTCTGATAAATTTCCAAAGCTGTGCCGAAGTATAGTGGGTAAGTTTAATTGGAATTTGGCTAGGTTTAATTGGCATTTGGTGGGATGGGAGAAAGTACATCTTGAAGACTTATTCAAACTCCTGAGAGGACACCTTTATACAAAGGTTATTAGCCCATGGCCAAAGGAGCATGTGAAATCTCCAAATCTATGTTTGTTCCCCAAGAGCCCTACATAATGCCATGGGCAATTCTCCAATTGTGATCTTGTATATACATAGGTATGTTTCAAGGAAATAAAAATGTTAAATTTCTGCTAAGGTTAATGTGCCAAATTTACCTTATGCATACACACATCCAATATAACAGAGGTCAGACAAATCAGCTTTCTACGAGGCTGCTGCAATTTTTTTTTTTTTTTAGTGCTTGGGGACTGCTTTGTTTTTATAAAGTGTAGGGTCTCCCAACTTTTTTAAAAACCGCCTTCCAAATATCTGACTTCTGCTTTAAATAAGATGCTCTTTATTTTTCTCTGGGATATAATTAGTCTTTCATTACAAGCAAGAATTTGGCTAACGTGCTTGTCCGTGTTTCTCAGTAATTCAGATTTCCAAGAAATGCATTGCTTCCTTTCCTGATGAATCAGTTACAGTTTTTGATGTATCTTTTTTATGTGTAATATCATTAGACATAATTTTTCTAGTCCTCTACATCAGGAACAAACAAGTGATACTTAACAGTGATACTTACAGATACTTACCGTAGTTTATTCCCACACTTGCTGGTATAGTCGAGATACTGTTTAAATTCTGAGTCCAGAAGTTCACCATCCTACAATATGGTTAGAGATTACAAAGTTCAAAGTCTCCCCCCCCCCAACATTTATATTCTACTGTATTTTTCACATTCAGAGACACTGAGCTAAGACAAGTCATTGCTGGGAGGCATATTGTATCTTTTCAGAAGACGTATGTGAGTCTTTACTAATCAGCTGAGAATTTCCTTACTAAAATGACTTGAGAATGTAACCAAGGGAATCCTCTGAAGTTGGTCTGGATCTGTTAAAATTTCCAGGCAAATCTTCCAATCCTGTATCAATATTCTTGCCAATATTTCCAATATCTTTTCTGGGCTTCACTGTCTTTTTAAGCTTGCTGGGTTTTTTTTTCTTTTCTTTGATTTTGCTGAAACTATCACTTTCCAAAATTGTTTCTGCCTTATGAGAGAGGTTGGGAGATATAACAGACATCAATCATATCTATCAGAGATAATATTGATTTGGGAATGTGGTGCATATTTTATCTGCAGGTTTATATATTTATATAATTTCAAACATCTCGTATGCCAGGTATGCTGCTAAGACTTCTTTCAATTTGTATTATTTACTAACACTTGGCTGAAAATGATCTTTAGCTAAACTTAGTGGACATTAAATATTTATCCATCATATACAATACGAAAATAATCTTAATAGAAAACCATTTCTGGGGTGAAAAAAGAAAGAAAGATAAAGCTATGTTCAAAAACTATACTTGGGTATCTTCTGTTACAAGCAAACTATCATATATATAGAGCCATGTAGCAGGATTATTTTCAGAGCCATGTCCTGAACACAGCAAATTTTTATACTTTCTTTTCATTACCATGGGGAACAGCTACTGCTGACTTCTAATCTGGGGAATAATTTGTCCAAATTGCCATTCTGATTCTTAAAGAAGGAGAATTTGTTGATCTGATAAACATTCACGTTTTTATACTATGGGGAAGAATTAGGTCAGACAGGCATTCAAGTTCAAAAGACTTACCAGCTGATTGTATATACTCAAAGGCATGTAGAATAATAATAATAAAAACTGGTTGAGGTAAAATGTTTGCAATGTGTCTTGTGAATCAGAATACTAGTTCTAGCTATTTTATCTTTGTGATAGAAAAGCCCAAATGGGAATGCGATCATGTATAATGAATTCTCCATGGCATAAGGATGAGAAAGGAGCCAAATCTCTTGATGATCCTGGAGAAAGAGAAGAGGTAACAGAAACCAGATGGTGATCTTTCCTTTGGTGAAAAGGGAGTATATGGGCACTATAAATACCATTGTGTGTTGTACAGATAAGCCTTGATTTACAACCATTGTGTATTGCACAGATTGACTTAAAGATTGGTGGCTTAAGGACCATTTGAAGTTATGGCAGACCTTCTCCCCAAAATGTACTTAGGACTCGCTTCTGAAGTTTCAAAGTCCAATGTCTGTGGTCACGTGACCATATTTCAGGTGCTTGGCAACTACCCCATATTTATGGCTGTCTACAGTGTCCCAGGGTCACGTGACCACAATTGTCGATGTTTTTGCCCCAAACTAGCATTTATTTCTGGTTTCCAGAAATTATCTGGAGCTATAATCGCACTTAATAATGAACTTAAGGACCATCATTAGTGGGCTGTTGGATAATATTGCTTGGTCTTTTGTGCAGATGTTATGTTTTTAGGGGGGTGGAATTTGGTTGGCGGAGTGTTTTGATGATTGCTGTGAGTGTGGGTGTTGGGTCTGGTCTCGGGTGTCTATGAATTTCATTGTATGTATATATTGTATATATATATGTATACAATGACAATAAATTTATTATTATTATTATTTCCAACAAAAACGCCCCATAACAAACAATGGATTCATTTAATTTCTGTTGTGTTTGCTTAATGACTACTGCAAAAAAAAAAAAGATTTGTAAAATTGGGTTGGTCACTTAGGTGACATGCTCTGAGATCATCCTAGCCTACGATTTTAATTGGCAGACTCAATTACTCAAGTCGAGGACTACCTCTTCATGGTTTTTGTAATTAGGGACACCTGTAATCCTTTTTACTGGGGTGGACTCGAGGGAACTGAATGGAGCAGAGAGTTTACTGACCGGATGCCCTTCCTGATGCTTATGGGCAGTTCGCAGCAGATATTTTCTCTTTGACCTTGGATAGAGAAAGATCTGTCGCTGCCTAGATTGAACTCTCAAACTTCTGAGTGGGAGGCAAACATTTTCTCGCCCCCATGCTTCTCCCCAGTAAGATCCTTTGATCTGGAGGAATTACAGCACATAAGAGGGGAACATGAGACCTAGAGGGATGGTAGAAAGATGACTGCTTTTGAGAAGCGGGAGTGGATAATATAAAGAAAGAGACAAAGCTTTCAAATATAGAGGAGAAAGAAGTCCACCACTCCCAAGCTCAATCTAGAACACAAATGTCCAAAAAAGGTCAGGAAAATTATTTATTATAAAGGCATCATAGGGATACTAAGTAAAAGTTAAGTCATTATTTAGCACCATGGAGCAGAGCAATTTGTTTAAAATACTCTGAAAAACAGTCAATAATTACAAGATCTTAGTTTGTCTCCAACTGTTCCCTAAACTATGGGTCTCAAAAGCAGAATTTGATTTCTTCCTGGCAAACATTAAAAAAGACTCAAATGGCAGGCAACCAAATTCATGCTTTGGTTTCAACAGCAGCTTTTGGTTCAACAGCAGGGGGATAAAAGGAACCATCCAAGCTAACAAGCCACCAATGGTCTTAAGGAGAAGAAAAGAGATAGTATTAGAAAAGAGCAAGGAAAATAACATTTTAGCATTTTGCTTAAGTTTATGGAAGGATGCAGAAGCCGATGGCAATGGATGGATACCACAAATATTTTGCATTATTGTAAGGTCAATGTATGTAGTTCTGTGGTTTTTCCCTTGTTTATTTGGTATTTTTACATTGTGAGCCATTTTGTTCTTGGGATAGAAAATAAATAGAAATTAATTATGCGTGCCAGCAAAACTGTCAAGGACAAGACATTGACACATTCAGATCTCTTTATTTCACATATTTAAAATACCCATGTGTATGCCTCTCCTTCAGCTTTCCCTGATGCGTGAGCCAAGTGTTTTAAAATGTGCACCATCGCATACAGTTAGTCCTTGATTTACAACCTTTCATTTAGTGACCATTCAACGGCACTGAAAAAAGTGCACTTGTGGCTGTTTTTCATACTTACAACAATTGCAGCATTCCCCATGGTCATGTGGTCAAAATTCAGGCGCTTGTCAATGGCATGTATGTATGATGGTTGCAGTATCCTGGGGTCACATGATCACTTTTTGTGATCTGCTGACAAGCAAAGTCAAGGGGGAAGCCAGATTCACTTAACAATCATGTTAATAACTTAACAACTGCACTGGTTCTCTTAACAACTGTGACAAGAAAGGTCATAAAATGGAGTAAAGCTCACTTAACAACTGTATTGCTTAGCAGTGGAAATTTGGAGCTCATTTGTGGTCATAAGTCAAGGGCTACCTGTGCATTTTCTTCCCCAGGTCCATAAAGAGTCAGACCATTCATGCATCTAATTCACTACTGTTGATCGACAATAAATACAATTTAGAACCTTCAGCAGATTAAGGAAGTGATCCACCATTGAGCTTACAGCAATGGCTCTGTAATGGCAGCATCTAGTGGTACCACTATTCAAAAGAAGCAGATTGTAGTTGCAACTGGTGAGCTTTTGAAATATTTATTTCATAAATAAATAAATATTTTGTGCATTTTTCACCAAAGATTTGAAAGCACTTTTCAGCCTCGGTGAAACACAAGAGTAGACTGACTCCCAGCTAGTTCTCAAAACTGTCCCCCATTTTTTCAGATTTTTTCAGACAGACACAAACAAATTAAGGCAGCTGCTTTGAAGAGTTGTAATGAATCAAATCCTTAAACAGCAGCAACTTTGGGAAAGTCAAGCTCTTTCAATGAATACCAAGAAGCTGTGTTGATGTTTGGGCAGAGTCCGAAACACTTTCCCTGAATTATTTTCAAAGAGTTCATTTATTAAGGACAAAAGAAATGAGCCTATTCTTTGTTTCATCAACAAGTTTCTGCTTCTCCAGGCTAGCATTTGAAAGTGTCATTTTCCTAGTCAGCCCAATCATTTCTTCTCTGTTATGAGTCACATTTTAACTGCATGCTCAAAATCTACTTCAAATGCAATCAAAAGAGAAGGTGATGAATGAGATCAAATTTTGGCTTTCTTCTCAAAGCTGAGCTGAGTATTCTATAAAAGAATGGGCAGATGGTGCATTTCAGAGTGGCAAGGCAGAGTACTAAATATAAAAGTATTGATTTAAATATTTCCCCTGTATTTATTGTCCATTATCTATGCCCTGTACAGAACATCAATTGTTTGGATTAATGAAGAACACAATTTTCAAATTGTAAAAATGAATCAAAGGTTAAAAAAAAAAATGTTGGACCGTAAAGCAGAACCGTTCCTACATTATTGGTCAGCATGGATGGAAAGAAAAAAAGACATTTTTTTTCCCTGAAAAAAAAAAAGACAATTTGCCTCTCTTTCTTAAAAAAATGGATTTTGCTGTAGAAATGTCTGCACATGTGCACAAGTGTTAAGGAAGATTTCATGATATATTACAAATGCTATTCGGAATTCTGAAAAAGTAAAGTCAGAATAGTGAACGGTTAAATAATTATAAATGTCAGGAAAAAATGGGCAAGAACACTTTGGAGAAAGAAATCAGTGTAGCTAGAAAGAGTTTGCCTAAAGTTTGAGGAGGATAAAGATCTATCCTTTGAAAAGGATAGATTGAGAAGGAACAATGATGTATTTTATAGAACCGTATGCTTTGAAGGGACCTTGGTGTTCTTCTAATCTAATCCAATCTCCTCTTCAAGGCAGAAGATTTACACCAACCCAGTCAAATGGTTGTCCAGTATGTTTTTTTTTAAAACTACCAGTGATGGAGCACCCACAACCCCAGGAGGGAAGCTATTCTACTGATAAATTGCTCTCGCTGTCAGAAAAAAAAATCTTCTTTTAGGTTCCATCTCTCTGCAACAAGCTTCCACCCATTATTTCTTGTCCTGCCCTCTAGTCTTTGAGAATAAGTCAATCCCCACTTCTTTGTGACAGCCTCTCAAGAATTGGAAGGCAGTTAATTATGTGCCCCCCTGACCCTTTCTGAAGAGGGGGAAACTGGTCCTTCATTGGGGTGGGAGAAGAACAAACCATTTGGCCTGACAGGTGGAGGGATGAATGAAGCTGTTCTGAGATTTTCTTGAAGAACATAAGAAAGAAAAAAAGCTTTGCCTAAGCTGGAATAAGTAGGAATGAAGAAACTATCTCATAATTAAAATCCATCTTCTGAGGGATGATGATGAGGACATTAAAAACTTCTTGGAGAACTCTCATTCAAAAAGTGTTTTCTTTGAAAGAAGAGATGAAAGCCAGGAGAATCTTAACTTTTAACTTTTCAGGAATCTTTCTGAATCTGGTATCCATCCAATATATCTGACTTCAGCTCCCAACAACTGAGTGTTGTAGTCTAGCAGATGTGGAGGGCACCAGATGGAGGAAGACTGTTTCAATAAGAAGCAGGGCTTTTAGTAATAGGTTTCTACTTGCATCCCAAAACATTGTTTTCAAGGTTTCCTCTTCTTCAAGTCTGTCTATGGAAATCAAGGGAGAGGTTTTGTCTCTGTCAATTTTAATAGGGAATTTGACTTGATGTCAAAATACGACAGGCTATTTTCTTGAGAACAAGGAAGAAAGCCAGCTTAGTCCAAGCCAATCTGATGCAATCTCTAGGGAGTCCATTGATCACTGGTCATGATTATTACACCTTTTTTCTTTATTGAAAGGTGAACACATTTCTCAACCCACAGCATTTCCTATTGATTTTTTTTCTTTTTGTGCCCATCCTCTTAGCGCTTCCAAGAGACACATATCAGTATTAATAATTAGGATGTTGTAGTAGTTTATGATAAGCTATGAACAGAGATAGGTTTAATGGTCATATCTCAGACCTGGAGACTCTGGCTAATCACACCACTGCTTGTTGCAGTAAATCTAATAAGCAATTAGATTTAGATTTCAACATTAGATTCCACAAGCAATTAGCACTGGCTCTCACCAGTGTATACACGGCCTTCAGGGTATAAGTCGAAAGTTTAGTGCTTAATTGTTTGGGATGGAAAAAAATTAGCAAGGGACTTCAATATCTGACCCAAGGCTCTACGGTTAAAGGGCAGCCTTTATTTATATATATTTGAATGTTTCTAATTTGCACTTCAGCAAGCAAATAAATATATTAAAACACCCACAGAATTGCTTATGTAACAAATTGCCATAAAATCTCAGCCATCAAGTTTATCGTCTCTAAACACACGTAAAATTTAAAAAGTGGGATGCGGAAGAAAGAATTAAAGACATTTTTGTTCTACCAAAAAAACAAAAAAAAACCAGTACATTTTTTGATCTACCTGGAAATAGTTTTGAAGAAAGGACAGGCTGAGGGGTGTTCATGAAGAAGAATGCTGGTAAATTTAGTTGCGTTATGGTTTTACATAATTGGGTACAGACCATAGATCCCAGAATGTAGAATTGTTTTTGACTCACTAGGAGGTTCTTTCAGTATACCGAATTAAACTCCTACTCCTTACTACTTATCTTAATGATAATTCTATGTTTGTGTCTATATCCTACTATTATTCTTTTTACCTATCTTAATCTAGAGCCTACAAATTAATCTATGACTATAAATTCATATCAATATCTCCCTTACTTTATCTATTGATCTCTTTTTATGTGCATCTCTGTGGTCTTAGTTCTAATTTGCCTCTTTTGACTACTTCCTAGCTCTCTGAACCCTTCTTTTCCCCTCATGTCTTCAGCTTTTATAGCCAAACTCCATTCATTCCCATTGAAGAATTCCTTTCCTTTCTTCTTTCATATGAAGAAAAGCAGCCCCAAAGCATAATCATAGAATTCTTTATTGGCCAAATGTGATTTGACACACAAGGAATTTGTCTTCAGTGCATAAGCTCTCAGTGTACATAAAAGATATAAGTGATAAATCATGATCATAATCATCATAAATACACTCATCATGAATCATACGATACACTTAGTGATAGTCATAGGATACTAAATAAACAATCAACATAAATCATACTAGGAAACTAAAAAATATATAAATCATAAAGATATAAGCAACAAAGTTATACTCATAAGTAGAAAAGGAAATAGGTAATAGGAAGGATGCGAAGAATAATAGTAATACAGTATTAGTTTGAAAGTGCTTCATCGTGGGTATGGTGTATTTTTAGTGATGCACAGTGTTCTTTTTGTGCCATTGATACTTTTTGAAATTATGGCCAAAAAGTTCACTCTTGATCTCATCAGAACATAACATAAGTATCTCAGTTTGATTTTTATACATCTTAAAACCTGGCATTTTAACAGGGGTGTCTAGACTTTTTATATCTACTGTACCTATTACTACTGCAACAGGTCTGTTGCATTGTTGGTCATCATCTTATCTTTCATTTCACCTTTCTGAGTATTAGTGCTTTTTCCAGTCACATAAAGTGATCAAAATAGGATCATTTGAGCCTGATCATTTGTGTTTCAAGTGACAACTTTAAGTCGGTTTGTTTGATGATCCATTGGTTTGTTTTCTTCACTTCCATGGTTTTCTCAGAAGTTTTCTCCAATACCAACGTTCAGAATCATCAATATTGTTCCTATCCTGCTTATTCAGTGTCTAACTGTTGCTTCCACAGAGTGTCACAGGGAATACCATTGCTGACCCTATTCTGATCTTTGTAAGTATAGATAGATCGTATCATCTGAATATTTTTTTTCTAAGACCTTCTTTACTGTTTGATCCTTTACTGTTGATGGTTGAAGCTATTTAAACTTCAATATCTTCATGGTCAGTTCAAAGGCTGGTTATTGAACCTATTTTCCAATCATTATATTTAATTTTAGTCTCACCTTTTCATTGACCTCCTTGACTTTTATTACTGTAGATCCTTTGCAATTTTGGGCTAGCACTTTCAGTAGTGTTATGAGCATAGTTCCTGTAATTGATGTTTCCTATCCCAATTTTAAAATTATATTTACCTTGTAATATAGTTTCCCTTAATAAATATTTAGCTAAATAAAAAATATAAATAAATAAATAAAAAGAAAGAAAGAAAGATTCTACAACCTTGTCTCACTCATTTGGCAACTTGGAGTCAGTCTGTTCCACCCTGTTTTATCCATACTTAGACTTCCTGACCTGTATATAAGTTTCTAATGAGAATAATGAATTGTTTTTGGACTTCCATTTTTCTAAGTCCATTTCATTGCTTCACATTATTGACACAACTGAAGGCTTTTCTATAATCAGTGAAGCCAATAGTGACTTTTTTATTCTGTTTGGCTTTCTCAATTATCCAGCATGCATCAGCAGTTATGTCTCATGTTCCTCAGCCTTTTCTAAAACCAGCTTGAATATTTGGCATCTCCTTTTCCATGTAGGACTTTAATCCATGCTGGATAATCCTAAGCATTATTTTGCCAGCCTGTGAAATGAAGGATATTGTTTGATAGTTTGCACATGGTTAAATCTTCTTGTTTGGTTCTATTGTTCATCTCTTTCTTTGCTGCTACTTATCATCTGTTTCTCTTGCTGGACTGAACCTCAAAAACAATTATAGTTTTAGCTCAAAACTTGAGAAAACACAGCTCGGTAGCACAGCTCATGTTTTGCATGGGTAAAGATCGAATTCAGTTCTTGGCATCCATCCATAGCTAAAGTCTTGGTGACATAGTTGTAGGAAATTATAGTGAAGTTATCCAGTAAAGCACCTTTATAAAATCTAGGATGAGAATTAACACATTAGAAGACAGAGAGAGAGACTATAGCTTCCAAAGTTGGACATTTTCTGTGCATGATGTTTCTCCTAGTTTTCTTCATTGACCTACCAGTATGTATCATCATCACCAATCCCATGCATGATTTGTTTCTTCTTCATAATGAATCCTCTTTTGATCACCAAAACATTGTTCACCTTGGGAGATACTTCTGTGCCTTGATTCCCCATGCAATGTGAATTCTGTTTGTCATAATAGAACTACTATCCCTAAAGATTTAAGGAAACATTATGTCAACCTTTTGTTTTCAACTGTTGAAAAAGCTGTTTTCAATTTTTGTTTTCTAGTAGTAATTAAGTGTAGTACTCTTCTTGGAGAAATGGAGGGAGAATTATAGTCTCTGATTTTCATTACAAGACCAGTTGTAATTTACATAATTTATATTTTCACCCAGTAGCTGCTTCTGATGGCAAGATATCTATTATGATTGATGGCAGGACATCTATTATGATTCTAAGTCTTAATTTCAAATCTGGGCAAGAATCATGATCATGGAAATTAGTGCAGCTTTTCCACCTCGTGATAGCAATGCCTTCACTGCATGAAAGGTAATAAAATGTGAGTTGCTTGGAACCCAGAAGAAGAGTTATCTATCCATTTGGCCGAAGGCCTGAGATAAAATATAACATTCAAACTGAATTTAAAAAAATCTTGAGAGGATTGGGGAAGGCTGTTAATTGAACACAAACTATATTTTTTAATGGAAGGACAACTTTTCCAGCTCATTTTATTAATATGTGCTGAGGAGGGGGAAAATAGAATAAGGATCTTCTTTTATAATGAAATTATATATTTAATTACAATAGAAGAGAATATATGTAGCTCAGGATTGAGCTGTGGAGCCCCTGCTCTCTGAGCTTGGTTGATTATAGATGTTTTATTACTCAACTAGATAACAACATCAGTGCTGGTGAGCATGAGGTTTTCTCTCCCTGTTTCTAAACAGTAGCTTGCCCTGCAAATGTTGGTGGTAGTTCTAAGATTAGGGTACTGTTTTCTGCTTGATTGTTTGTTTGGTGTTAATACCTGCTTCTCTTGATGTTGGTTGCTGGAGAGGATGTGTTCTGGTATTTTTGATTCATTCTTAACTTTTTCATTGCTTCTTTCCAATGGTATGTAAATATGGTGTATCTCTAAGTATCTATGATGAAATGTTGTCCAGATTCCCAGGAGGGAGGGAAGGAGGGCACTCCAGAGTAGCAAGGGACAATGCTGTCAATGCCAGTTTGTGTGAGAGAAAGAGGAAGAAGATGACTTTTCCTTAATAGTTCCCAGAATATGTTTTATGATGCAAGTAGTCTGCTTTAGTTTGACAAGATTAATGTATGGAGGTGAGGAACAATAAAAACATCTGCTTAGAAGAATTGAAACATGTCTTCCTTGGTTTTTGGAACCTAATAGTACCTATCAAAGGCTGTTTGTCTAAATGCCAAGCTTCCATGAATTCCCTAGCATTTTTAGTTTTAGCTGGGCCAGAAACAGCAGATTATTACAACCACAGGTATTGTCATAGCACACAAATCAAAC
>JANHJO010008426.1:28847-41594 GCA_032468235.1 Pseudoxyrhopus heterurus | reverse complement strand
CTAGACTAGACTAGACTAGACTAGACTAGACTAGACTAGACTAGAACAGAACAGAACAGAACAGAACAGAACAGAATTTTTTGTTGGTAAAGTGTGATTGGACACACAAGGAATTTGTCTCAGGTGCATAAGCTCTCAGTGTACATACATGCAACAAGTGATAAATCAAGATCACAATCATAAAATACAATCATCATAAATCATAAGATACAAACTAAGTGGTAGTCATAGGATAGTAAATAAGCAAACAACATACATAAATCATAATAGGATACTAACTAAAGGTAATCAACATAAATCATGAGATACAAACAACAAAGTTATAGTCATAAGAAGCTCAGGAAATAGGCAATAGGAAAGATGAAAAGATGAAAAGTATAATAGGTAACGCAATTCAACTAGGTGGTTTGACATCCATGTACTATTATGGATGTACTAAATACATCCATGTACTAGTATTTGTTCTTCTTACAGCCAATATTTCTCTTTGCCTACAGATATGCCATATCTTATACATTTTCCTGGCCTATTAGTGTAAAATGAAACTAATTGCCCAGTCTCACTTAAAATAAAGAAATAAATACCTGTGCTTTTAAAAATCTATTATGTCTCACCACCTTCTGCTAGTCAATGGGCTGTAACCGATCAATGAATTTATTGAAAAAAGGTGTGAGATTATACACACACACACACACACACACATATATATACAGTGGCCAGAAGTTTCCACTTGAATATAGTTCAGTTTTTAAACAAAAGAAGATAGCAGTAAAAGGCATTGGCCACAAGTGGTGCTGCGGTGCCAAGGGACAGTCATTAAAATTGTCAGTGCTGGTCTTTTCATCACCTGTTTCAGTCTAGGAGACACTTGAGAGATGATGGTTCTATTTTGCAAAACCACCTTTCTAGATAGCCCCCCATCAGAGGTGCTATTCAGCCAGTTCTGACAGGTTCTGGAGAAGCGGTAGCGATAATTCAGAGAACCGGCAAATACCACCTCTGCTTGGCTGACCGTGGAAAATACCACCTCTGATTGGCCGGCCACATAGCCACGCCCACCAAGCCATGCCCACAGAACCGGTAGTAAAAGAAATTGAATCCCACCACTGGCCCCCATACCTTCAAGCAGGGTATGATGAAAAGTACAAGTAGGGAAGGAAGGGACTGTTGAATATCACGTCCCTTTTTTATAAACTGATGCAATCCTTCTTTAAAATGAAAATAATCTTCTATTACTTGGATGGGCTGCAGTTGGCTCCAAATGCATGGAAGTTGAATAAGGATTAGGGGCAGGTCCAAATAGAGACACCTTCTCTGGCCTGAGCTAAATCTATCATTTTTTTTATACACAATCTCTCCTAGCAGTCATAAACAGAGGTTTGGAAACTCTGTGAGAATATTTTTTTAATATGTAAAAAACAAACAAAACAAATCTCTCAGACATACACACATTTTTTAAAATATATAAATAGATTTCTTTCAAACAGAGTTCTTGCTAAGGGAATGAGAAAAGGCAATCTCCTTGTCACTAAGCTGGGAGGCCAAAGTCTTTTATCCATTGTTGCCTCATTTCCCTTCTGGGAATGGTGTTATCAAGGGCACTTAGACTCCGATTAACCAGGGTGGGCTTCAGTTAAAAGAGGCCAATAAGGCCTGGCATTTGTTCTGATAAAGGACACCTTACTCTGTAGAGCATTTATAAAAATAAGAATTAATTAGACAATCTTAGAAGGAGTATATGTATGCAGGGCAGGCTTAAAGCCCCCATGTCATAATTAAAACAAAAGAAACTATTCAAAATTATTATTGCCTTCCATAATTCTCTAGGCTTGGTAGAAGGGATGGGAAAGACAGCATGTCAGTCTGAGAAAGAAGGCAGGAGGGAGAGAGGATAGCAAAATATTTGCAAAATGGAAGCAGAAAGATTATGAATATTGTATCTTGATTATTTCTTTTTTATAATTATACAAGCTGACAAGACTATTTTTAAAACCTAGATCTTTTGGGTAGCTACATATGTTTTCTCAGTGGGCATGGACATAGAATATGTCTACTTAGATAAATACTATCTTTTATAATTAGAGTCAGAATTTGTATAACACATTTGCATGTGGAGTGAAGACAATAATCCAGCGAATAGAGTCAAAATGGAAAGTAGGACAGTGGAAATAAATACGATAGTAGAACTGGCTGAAAAATACAGATCCTTAAAGGTAGCTTCATGAGGCGTGCAATTGAAAAATTCTGCACATTTTGTTGTGTCCTTACATGATCCTATTCCTTATATTGTGCAGGAACTGCAATACACAAAGTAGCTAAAAGCCAGCATGGGGTAATGATTAAGGAGTTGAACCTGGACACAGAGATTGAAATCCAAGTAGGCCCTCAACAAAAGAAACTCATTGAGCAACTTTGGACAAATCACTCTCTCTCTCAATCTAACCTACCACACAAGGTTGTTGCTGCTGAGATAAAATAAAAGGAGAACTACCCAAATACTCAGATTTTCTTTGCATATACTGCTTGCTGTCCAGTATAGTCCCTACCCTAGCTTATAATGGCTTTCATTTTTTCCACCTCAATTTATTTACTTATTTATTGACACAATTTATATCTGCCATAAACATTGGTCAATAACATTAACAGTGGTTAACAGAATCCATATAAAAATAACAACATAAATAAGCATCCATAATAAGACACACAGAAATACCTAATACATGCATAGTAAGCTAAACATAAAATTAAGAGAAGAAATTGACAAAACCACAACAAAAAATAAAACAATATTCATTGGCAAGCTTTACTGCCCTTACTCCCTCCTCAAATACTTTGGCCACCTCATGAGAAGGAAGGACTCCCTGGAGAAGAGCCTAATGCTGGGAGTGATTGAGAGCAAAAGAAGAAGGGGACGACAGAGAATGAGGTGGCTGGATGGAGTCACTGAAGCAGTCGGTGCAAGCTTAAATGGACTCCGGGGGATGGTAGAGGACAGGAAGACCTGGAGGAACATTGTCCATGGGGTCGCGATGGGTCGGACACGACTTCGCAACTAACAACAAAATGCTTAGGATTATGATGGTTTACAACTTTGTCTTTACAATCTCTGGTAGAAATCTCATTCAGGTGAAAACATCTATTTTTACAGGCCTATCCAGGTTACCAAACTAAATGTCTAGAAGATCATTCCTAATAATATCAGACTCTGTTTCCGTGCAGGCAATTTCACCTAGACATCATATTATTCATATCATATCACCTTCTAGCAGGAGTGGGTAATTGCTTTCCACTTATTCTAAAGAGGCATAACTTCAATAAACCATGCAGTACCAGATATATTGATTGTCATGGTGCATCTATGCTAGCAATTAGACAGTTTATGTCTGAAGCTAAAATAAATTATTATTAAAGCTAATAATGAATTAATTTTAGAGCTTTAAGTAGCCCTAAAATGAACCACATCTTCCATGTGTCTGCTGGAGAGATCTACCAGGGTGACAAGGATCAAAGAGAGGTCTTTTCACGGGTTGACCACATGTCAATAAAATGCCCTAACAAATAGATGAGTAACATTATAATTTGCTATGTTTCAGAGACAGGTTAGTGTTGTGTCTGAATTTTTTCTGATGCAAGATGAAGAGAGAGAAAGAGAGTAATTCAACACACACAAACACAAAGCATGGACCAAATTTTTGATGACCCATTTTCAGCCTTATTGTCCTTCTGTATTTACTTAATCTGAACTTAATTGTTCAGTATTTTAATTTTATGTAATAAGATAAACTGCTTTGATCAGCAACGTCTGAAAAACCACCACATTATTTAGACAACAACAACATGCTGTGTGAGCTTGTTTCAGTCTCTTGGAACATCAGATCTGTGGGTCAATCCATGCAATTCACCATCTTCTCAGGAGCATTTAGATAGCTTCCAAGCCTCAGTGGTTGAGTCCTGTGACTCCAGTGACTGCATGAGAATATCAGTAGACGCATAAGAAGTTATTGTCCCAAAAGAAGAACTTTTAAGATCACCATCAAAGCGTGACCTAGCCACTTTTTTAAAAACATGGCTCCAAATGGGGTTAAAATAAAGTTAGTTGGATGGTTGGGTTGTCTGTGAAATTAAATACAACCATGACACAAACTGTCCTTGCATATCACACTGAATTCACAGCCTTACACCCCCCAAACAACTGAATAAATCCACAACTGACTGTACTTATCCAATACCTGAGGCCAAACTATCACATTGAGAGATGATATTAAGATGCACATGATCTTCTTGACATCTCTGAACCAATCCCAAAATAAACTATGTTTGTCTAAATAAACTGGGATTATCATGTTGAGGCTGCAACGAGATTTCATCTGATTTCTGTATCTTGTTCATTACTCTCATCCTCATCTTGTAATAGCAATAGCACTTAGACTTATTATATACCCCTTCATAGTGCATAGTGAAAATGTCACACAGACATACAATGAAGGAGTGGAACAAAGAGAAGATTTTCATGACAACCAGTGATTTATTGGAGACTCATAATCTGGGAATATAGTGTTATATTAGTGTTATAGTGGGAATATAGTGGACATATTAGTGTCCACTAAGCATTAGTGGACACTTTATGCTTAGTGTCAAAGCACTGAGATGAGAATGGTTCATCAGGATATTTGTCGACCCAACCAATCCACAAAGGTCCCGTTATCCTTCTCAGAAAGCACGGAAAGCACAGCCACGATTCCTTGTGTGCTCTCTTCCACCGATAGATCCGCCTGTAACAAAAAAGAAACTCATTAGCAAAGCCAACGTCCTATAATGGTATGTGGGATAATCCTGGGGAGACAGGAGGAAGAACCACAGACTGGACAATAATCAGATAAGAAGCAGCTGAGCCCTCAGAAGTAATGTAAGTGTGGCAAATGTCTCAGAAGGGACTTTCCCTGATTTCTTGGATTGTAAAAGTGAGTGGTTAGAGATGGACCTTCAGTCTTGCAAGTTTCTGTTAATACAACCTTATAATAAAACAAAGCTAACAGTGCTGGATGTGGTTCTTGCCTGAATTACTTCACAAGGCTGATATCAATCCTGCAAGTCTGTAGGTATCTCTCTCCCCCTTTGTCTTTACCATGTTGGTGACTACATAAAGATAACCATGGGTAAACCCAGCCACAGGGTCAACCAGCGGACTGGGCAACACCTACCTCAACATCTTTGACCAAAGCCTATCCCATCCTTTCTAGGTTTTGGGTTCTGCATTTAAGTACTTCTGAAGCTTCCAAAAGCTCCACTTTTATGTATGATTTTTGCCTTGGAGTAAGATTTACCTACTCAAGTTTTCTGACTATAGGAATATTCTTTAAGTAGCTCAAACTGGCAGAGATTCTATGGAAGAAAATTGGGAAGAGATTACATACATTCGCTTGTAAGAAAAATGGGAAGAAATCTATTCAGTTGGCCTTAGTTAAGGTTGCCAGTCCTCTGTCATCTTTACACGCAACACAAATTGCTAAATTAACCTGTACAATGAGCAGCATTTGCCTAACGTTCATGAGTTTGCTTTAGTGCATTGTCCTAATTAATACAATAGCTAACAAAACGCTAAAAACACAAATAATCAGAACACCCAAACCATCAGGCGCTCATCATTTGGTCATTGATGCATGTCTGAATAGGTTTTCCTTTTCCCTGGTTAAAACACTTACTTCTTTGTAATGTGTCCTCACCCAGCCAGGATGGATGCAGATGGACAGAATCCCATAACGTGGATACTCAAGTGACTGGCATTTGGTGAGCATGTTTAAAGCAGCCTGGAGGGGACAAATAACAGTGAACAGGGAAGGCACTGGAGAAATGATAGAAGGGAAAAAATATAATCAACTAATACAAGATATTAGGTGTATCGGTCAGGAAATGAAAGAGGTAGGAAGCTCTTCAGAATTATCCAGGCAGCTGCCCACGACTCCAAAGGTAATGCCAACCGCAAAGAGACAGGAATGAAATTTCAGAGTTGCAACAAAATAAATATATTTTTTTCTAAAAGAATTTGGGCAAGATACTAACAAAATGCTCAGCTCTCTACAAAGGGGGTGGGTAGATGGACGGATATAATTATAATTAAGACTTATAATTAATTCAATCTCTTAAATCTTCTTGGGCACTTTTACAGTTCAAATGCAGAGGACTAGAATTCTGGTCCTGTCAATCTCTGCAAAAGTCTTCAAACTTTGCCCAAACACACTTTAGGATGTTTGGGATCGGGGGAGGTTTGTCAATATGGCTAACAGCTTGGATGGGAACTTCTTCTGGGAGGGAAAATGGCTCCCAATTTCTAACAATCCTGGCCAGGTTGCTCAAAGAAACTTTGATTCAATATTTTCCTTTTCCAAAGAAGACACATTTTCCTTTAAAAGCAGACTTTGCAACGATTCTTACTGAAAAGGTTTTGTTAACTTTTCTAACCATTTGTTGAGTTACACAGGCACGTTCACATACAATGAAGGAAAACAGTAATCAATTATGTATCCAAATAGCAATAGCAATAGCACTTAGATTTATATACCGCTTTACAGTGCTTTACAGCCTTCTCTAAGTGGTTTACAGAAACAGCATCTTGCCCCCAACAATTTGGGTCCTCATTTTACTCACCTTGGAAAGATGGAAGGCTGAGCCAACCTTGAGCCTGGTGGGATTTGAACTGCCAAATTGCAGGCAGCCGCCAGTCAGCAGAAGTAGCTTGCAGTACTGCACTCTAACCACCGTGTCACCGTGGCTCAATAAATCAACACATAGTCATCCAGTCAACATAGTTGTTTCTTAATTTCAGTCTTTCGTATCAGAGCTAGATCAGTATATTCGCACATGATATCTCAAAAAGAAGAATTCTTTTTGGAACTTTCATAAAGGCATCACATTACTGCTTGTTACCTTACTGCAATGGTAGCCAATTACTTTAAACTTATCCCAAAGAAACATCACTTCCATGGATCCTGCAGAACTGGAGATATTGATAATGGCCGCCCGGCTGCTGCTCAGCTCTCGACATGGACTTCTCCAGGCTGCCTTCTTCAGCAAGGGCAGAAAGGCCTTTCAAGAGAGATAGAATAGAATTTCTTTATTGGCCAAGTGTATACATCAGTTTAATAAATCAGACTTGCCTTGAAAGGTCGTTCCAAAAACTTAAATTTAAAAGTTAACAAACCTGACTCATTAGTAGAGGGCCGATAGTGTTGACGGAATACACCATCATCATATCCTTGGCATTTTCTGTTTCCAGATCATTCAACGACCCAGTGCCAGCATTGTTGATGAGGAGGGTCAGCCCACTTTCTCCAACACACTTTTCTACTTCCTTCAGAGCTGCCTGGATGCTCTCAGGTTTAGTGACATCTGTGGAATGATAACATTGCTTGAAACACAGCAGCATCCATTTCAGAATTGCCAGGGAGGACTTTCCTTCAAAGTAGGATTTATGTATCCATCCATGCAACCGGCCGTCTTGGCAGCTACCAGCCCCCAATAGATGAGGCATGGTTCAGTCAGCAGCAAATGATATTGTCTAAATGTTGTAAGAAGTTTAAGGTCACACACCCGATCATTCTTAAAATCTGGGCTCCAAGCGGAGCTGAAACAAAATCGGTTACCGGTAGCTGGGTTTGATTAGTGAGATCAAAGATCAGTTGTGACACAGAGTATCTTTCACATCATACTCAAATCAAAACCAATTGAATAAACTCACAACTTACTGTACCTAGCCAATACCCTAAGCCAAGGGCCTTCAAACTTGGCAAGTTTAAGACTTGTGGACTTCAACTCCCAGAATTACTGAGCTAACATGACTGGAAGAGGAATAATGGGAGTTGAAGTCCACAAGTCTTAAAGCTGCCAAAGCCAAACTATCATATTGCAGTAGACATGATGTTTTGTGAGATCTCTCAATTGATCCTGATATAAAGTTTCCTTGCCCAAATCAACTGGGGCTATCCTATCAGGCCTGTAAAAAATAGAATAACAGAGTTGGAAGGGACCTTGGAGGTCTTCTAGCTCAACCGCCTGCTCAGGCAGGAAACCCTCTACTATTTCAGACAAATGGTTGTCTAATCTCTTCTTTAAAACTTCCAGTGTTGGAGAATTCATAACTTCTAGAGGCAAGTTGTTCCACTAGTTAATTGTTCTAACTGTCAGGAAATTACTTCTTAATTCCAAGTTGCTTCTCTCCTTGATTAGTTTCCATCCATTGCTTCTTGTCCTGCCTTTAGGTGCTTTGGAGAATAGTTTGACTCAGTCTTCTTTGTGGCAATCCCTGAGATATCAGAACACTGCTATCATTTCACCCCTCATCCTTCTTTTCATCAGACTAGACATACCCAGTTCCAGCAACCATTCTTGACATGTTTTAGCCTACAGTCCCCTAATCATTTTTGTTGCTCTTCTCTGCACTCTTTCTGGAGCCTCAACATCTTCATCAGTTTTCTCTCTCTTGTTCCTGACATGTCATTTTCATCAGTATTTTGTAACCCAGAGATTATGGCTGCAACTCATTCTGTTAACTGACAAACTACACAACTGGCATCATTTTCATGCCACATACCAGCCAAACCCTAAAAAATACCACAAAGTCAGTAGCCAAACCAGCCAAACCCTAAAAAAAACAAAGCAGCAGAATGACTATCTGGGTTTACCACCAGTGACTCTGCAAGTCATGTAGTTCCAAGAATGGCTTCTAGCTTCATACTTTGCACATTTGTGTAGTACAAAATGTGTCCTATTTGCACAGGCTCCTTGAAACTTACCTAACTGCAACACTACCAGATTTGGGTGTTTGCAAGTCAACTCTTTCACCACCTAGAGGGGGAAAAAAGATCATGGGTTTTTTTTTGTCAGTTAAAACTCAAATTATGTACAAGAAGCAGATAATAATTTGAGCAGGATATTAAAGAGGACGATATTTTAAAAATAAGAGTCCCCAATCACCCGTGAGCTCGCTGGGCAACTGAGGACTTGCATCGAGGTCATTCCAACCTCCATTCAACACAATAACTACTGTACCCCATCGTCCGGTTACATTAGGTGATTCTCACCTTGGTTTCTTTTCCTTCCAGATCAAGGGTTGTAGCAAAGACCCATTTGGGTGGAGAAGGCAGCTCCAAAAACCTCTTCACCAGACCCAGACCGATCCCTTGATCGGATCCTGTCACCAGAACGCTGAAAACGCAGAAATTCACAGATGTTGCCATCTCTCTGGGAACAGCAGCTTTTGCTTCCAACCTGCTTGGAACACTTCCTTCAAATATCTCTTCCTTTCATTGGAGGGACTATAAAAAGGAAGATGACACACCCACTTTTAAAACTGTTGGGAAACCTTAATAGCTGGTCTTCAACAGCAGCAGCCCTTCTTTTAATCAAAAGAGTAATCAGCATTATAAGAGGGAAGGATATACTCCCTAGAAGGTATTTGTGGTCCTCAACTTACAGGAGTTGTGATTTTGGCTGAATCAATGGCAAATTGAAGACATAGCTGATGCCTGCATGGAAAGAGGAGCTGGTGAATAGATCAGTTCCTCAGAATTTCTCTCTGGAGCAAGGACAGGACCAGGGTTGCCCCAAAGGACTCCATACGGGGGCTCCCCATAAGGAGACCATAAGACAGAAGTCTTTGGCAGGTTTCAAAAGCTCTGGAAGTCAGGAAAAAAATGATTTCACCTAAACTGTAGTCCGGTGCCCTCAAAAGAACTCTGGGTTTGCTTAGTTCTTTTCTTGAAACACCCAGCCTAGAAGGGCCCTTAAAACAATGACCAGCTGCAAAGTTCAAATGAAAGAATGTTCCTTTTTTCTACCTGGAAGGAGTGGCAGATAATTACTCTCATGTTCATTTCAGGTGCAGGTATATTCGTGGCTTGGCCAAGATTGTAACATGTACAATGAGGGAGGAAATACTGAAACACCCACAACAGAAGAATGGAGTGTAAAAATGGCAAGTCTGGCAGAAACGGAAAAACTCGCCTGTCTGGATGAGTACAAAACAATAAGTAATTTTAAAAAAGACTGGAAACCTTGTGGACATTTTTGATGGAAATGGCAAAAAAAATGAAATAACAATGAATTCTGGATTTGATGACTAAAAAAAGAATCGAATAAGGGATTTTGTAATTTTGAAGAGGTAAGAGGGACAATGAGTTTGTTTACAATTGTTGAAAAGACGGTTGGAAGTTGCTTATTTTTTTAATTCTTGTTTAATTATCTTTCTTTTCTCTGTTACTTGATGTTTCTCTCTACTTTTTGCATGTGTGTGTGTGTGGATTTGCATATGTGTGATTGTGGTACAGGCTTTGTGTAAAGTTCAATTCGTCATCTTCTCACATTGCATATGAGACATTAAAAAATACTGGTTAATTTTTTAAAAAAAATCCTTTTGAAAGAAAGAGAAAACAAAACCAAGATTTTCATGACATTCAGTTATTTATTTATTGCTTCTCACTTTATTATGAGTCAATGACGTTAAGGTGAGACCGATGCATCACCAGGGAACTCGACGACCCAACCAATCCAGAAAGGTCCCGTTGTCCTTTTCACAAAGCTTGGACAACACAGTCACAATGCCTTGTGTGCTCTCTTCCACGCTGATTTCCGGCTGCCACAAAAGAAGGATCTCATGAAGTTTAGGGAATCGGTCCTGCTCAGCTCAGAAACCTCCCCTAAGCACATCAGCAGAATGCAGTTGGACCTCTTGACATTAATGTTCAACTTCATAAATGTTCATGTAGAGAAGGATTTGTATTAAAACAGGCCAATCTCATTTTGGCTTATACAAGCACAACCCCTGTGATGGGTGATGATGCAAAGCATCATGTAAATCCCTAAATTTGGATTAGTTAAGTTAACCACGGATGAGCAGGCCTCATGCACTTACTTCTAGTATTTGCAAAGCGGAACTCTTGTTATTTGCTTTGCTATGTGAATCTTCCCCTGTTATGATTTCCAAAACAAATGTATCAATCCTGCTTTGAATCTCATGTATGACATGGACTGAGTCCTTGTCATTTTATATATAAGCCCATGCTTTCCTGTAGAAAGAGTGCTCTGCAAATAGGAAGAATCACCAGTAGAAGAGATTCATACATGAGAAGGTAAGATTTAGTAGGTTTCCTTTTCAGAGAAAATGGATTTTAACTTTTATAAGGAAAGATAGTTCAGTTTCTTCCGTTAAAATTTCTGTTCTTTCACTGTCTTTACACCTAATTCAATGCTTTAATTCAAAATGTAGCGTAACTTTAACAGAAGTAGGTGATGTATCTATTTTTATACTAGCACATTATTTCATCAAACAGAGCACTAAAGACCCAAATAATCAGAATACCAAAACTTTCCACGGACTCATCATTAAGTCATTCATATGTGAGGGGCCCTTGGTGCTCTCTGAGATTGGTTGTTTTCTTGAACACATTTTATTACCCAAGCTAGGTTACATCATCGGTGTACTGGTATTACCTAATTTGGTAATGAAATGTTTGCAAGAAAACAAACAAGCTCATAGACCACCAAGGACCCTCATTTCAACCATGACGTACAAATTGTGAGGTAAATTATATTTTAGTTGTGTTCAATGAAACCTGACACATTGCTTTCTAGTAAACATAAAATGCGATAGGTAAAATAGTAGTATAAATAATGTCTTTACTTAACATATGAAATAAAACATTATAAAAACCTAGTACTGACTACGTTATTTACAAGATGCACACAGCATTCAAGAACATGTCTGCTCAGGTCCAAGGCTCTAAAGATAGAGAGGAAACGAACTCTTTTCCTGCCTTTTCTGAGTGAGGGAGTCTGGGTAATCCTATATCTCCTAGGTAACAGGGAGGCGGAAACAGTATATTATTTATTTATTATTTCGATTTATATGCCACCTGCTCCCAGTTTATTGGTATATATACTTCCCTGTCAGTTTAACATATTACTAGCCTGTGCCAGCATTCATTGACACAAATATTCTCCTTTATCATTCATATGTCTTTAAAAATATCAGAAGGTCTTACATTCACTTGTGTTTAATATAAAATAAAATAAATTCAAAAAAGAAGAAGACTTGAAGCAACAGACGGAAAGCGACCAAAAGGGGAAGAAGGATTTATGTGATCAGCAGAAGAAACAAAAATGTGAGAACGGAGATAGAGATAAAATGCAGGGCAGCAGACTGGAAAGGTCAATTTTAAATACCCCAAAAAGAACAAGGGAGAATGATTAGGGGCAAAGATACTTAAGTTTTCTATAATGTAAGCATGTGAACTAATATAAAGTATAATTTGAGAGAGGAAATAATTAAGTAATAAAAGTTTATGGAATATAGAAAAAATATAGATAATAGATGTAGAATTAATTGTTTTTCTTTTCCTTTAAGAATCAATAAAATCTAAAATGCGATTAAGATTATAAATAACAACGTGAGAAAGATTGTTTTGATTCAATATTTTTTCTTCTTTCTTGGAGATAAGAATTATTAAAACTTAAAAGATGGAAAAGATTATAAATAATAATAGTGTCGACCCCATTCTGGGTCAACATACAAGAAAAGAAAGAATTCCTACTTTATGGGATCATTCTGGGTCAACATACAAGAAAAGAAAGAATTCCTACTTTATGGGATCTAGCCAGCTATATTATGGCTAAAGATGGTTACCTGACCTTACATGATGCAATGTAGGGCTTGAGGAAGAGGCGTTGGCCGATTACGAGATTGAAAACACAAAC